>CM076614.1:44268704-44539953 GCA_038502775.1 Hippodamia convergens
ACCAGTGGCCATTTCAAATACAATGTAAGTATGAAAACTGTTCATTTTATTTTTATAAGTTATTCGTATTCATATTCTGTACATCCTTTAAAATGTTTGATTTACTTTGTGGAAGGTTGCAAACCTTCAGTTGTGGCATGAATTTTGATATGATTATGTTGCCAACTGTTTCAATTTTAGGTTATGTTAGGTTAGATTCAATGAATAATGAATACTTTTTTTTTTAGGTTAAAGGGGTGAGCATTTACAGCCCATACTTTCTGCGTCCAATAGTGGACGTTAAGTTACCTGTAAATGCAACTTTTGGACCTTTGATTATTTGCACAATCCGCATCCTGATCCCATACAGGTAAAATTTTATTTCTAATTTTTTATATTTATTCGTGAAGAATAATTTTGTGTTTCAATCGATTTTTTTAAATTTTGTCTTTCTATTCTTTTCGATTCATCAAAAGTTGCAACCTTTCAGATACAGGGTGAGTCTTTTTCTTGCTCCTACATATAATTCAATAATAGATTCTAGAGGTCAAATGAACTATTTTTTCTTATACCATTTTTTCCAATTCAGCCTATAGATAAAAATATAGCCATTTTAAACTTGCTACCTTTGGAAATATGCCACTAAAGTTTTTCCAAGCATTAGAACTACCAACCTAAACTTTTTTTAATGTAACAGAAATTTAATTCTGTGAATCTTACATTCAGCCAAAGTAACCAATTTTCTGAATTTCGCTGTTGTAGATTTTTTTTTTAAGATTATTTACTCGATTTTCACGAAGAATACTTTTATTTTCCATTGGCTAAGACATTTTAAAGACATGAAGTGTTTTTTTTGACCTCAGTATTCTTCTCTTGAAATATATGTACAAGTCACGGACTCACCCTGTATAAATGTCAGCACTTCAGTATGAGAAGAGATATCAGTCTTAGTGGACAAGAGTGTCAATCTTTTTTCTTTCCATTTATTCATTTAGTTTATTTATGAAAAGTTTCATTCATAAATAAATAAAAATATAATATATCAGAATATATTCCTATAATATTCCATAGTATATTAAGTTATGGTAGCTTACAACAAAGACTGCAATATAAAATTTAAAAATAATTAGTAAAAATAGATTTGTATTTGAAAAAGTTCCATCTAACATAGAGCAACAATTTGCTGTACAATCAATATGACATCATTATTAATAGCCTACCTAATGAATATAAAACTATTGTAAACAAAACCAAAAGAAAGACAGAATTAAAAAATGGGTAATTGAGAATATTAATGTTCATTACATATAATTTGAAAAAAAAAACAAGGAGAATAATACAGGGTTTTTCCGGAAGTGACATCAACTTTCGTTTTCCAAATGGGAAGACCCATTTTTTATTGCATAAATAGATTCTCCATTGAATTCTGAGTCTTTTTAATTCCAAAAGATTGAATTTTCCCGAGAAAATTCTCTTTGAATGAGGAAATACGAAAAAAAAAATCTCAAAATTGAACTCTGTTGAAATAGGAGCATACGACCAAGACTTTTATCTCAAAATAAATATTTTCGAGATTTTCGAGAGGAAAAACGATTTTGACCTCAATTTTCAATCTCATTCCGAATGTGTTTTTCTACTGGAAAATAATTAGTGTTCAAGTGAAATTTTTGAAATCTGTTATCGAGAAAATATTTTCTTATAGTTCAGACGAGTTAAGTTCTTGAATTATCATCTGTAATGTGATAGCAACAATTGTTTTAAAGTTCTCAATGTGAGTATTAGTAGAGTCAAACGTAAAAAATTCTCAGGAATGCAGAAAAAAATTATATTCGTAATAATTTTTAATGCTTTTGAAAGAATAATTAACAGAACATGTAACAATTTCATTACTGAAAATTCAAATTTCATTACCATGACAAAATAGAATTTCTCCAGAATTAAGTATGTGCGGAAATTATGCTAAGCTTTAAAAAATAAAGAAAACCTGGACTCGTCTGAACTATAAGAAAATATTTTCTCGATAACAGAGATTTCCAAAAATTTCACTTGACTGCTAATTATTTTCCAGTAAAATATCACATTCGAAATGAGATTGAAAATTGAAGACAAAATCGTTTTTCCTGAATATCTCGAAAAATATCCATTTTGGGATAAAAGTCTTGGACGTATGCTCCTATATTTTCTGACGAAGATTTCGAAAATTCTTCGAAAAAATGGGGTTCCAATTTGAAAAAAAACGATTTTTAGATGTTTTGTCACTTCTAACTTTGACAAAGAATTTGTGACCTCCTGTATCATATTCTGAAAATCACGCTATCGGAAAAGAAGCATCAGCCTTTCTTCTCGGTGATTCTAAAAAATGAGAATTTTTAATGAAAAAATCTCGAAGTTGTCTGTATTTCAACAGAATTCAATTCTGAGATTTTTTTTTTTCGTATTTCCTCATCTAAAGAGAATTTTCTCGGGAAAATTTAAACTTTTGGAATTCAAAAAGACTCAGAATTCAATGGAAAATCTATTCATGCAATAAAAAATGGGTCTTCCTCCCATTTGAAAAACGAAAGTTGATGTCACTTCCGGAAAAACCTAGAACCTTCAAAAAATATAGAATTTCAATCATGAATCTTGTGTCTTTCCTAAAAATAGAGCTATATTCGTGAATAACCCTGTATAATCACAATAATAACAATTGTCAGCAGAAATAAATGTTCAAAGAACAGAAGAGCACTCAAAAACACTTTTACTCTGATGTTGGTTCTTCACTTTGATGTTAAAAACTGTTTTGTTTCTCTCTTTTTTTAGTTATGTACCGTTTAGTTGAGTTCATATAATCATTTTCTTCTATAACTTTAACTAATTCCTGTATAATTTTTCTAATTGGTTCAATAAATATTCGGAAAATACTGCGAATGGAGAAGAGTACAATTCTCTTTTTTTCATTTCTCATTTGATTTTTATTTTTTCATAAATGAGTAGATACATGATAAATAAATAATCCTAAGTGGGCAATAGTATCTATTATCTCTTTATAACTAATGCCTTGTTCACGCAGAACTGAAACACTACTCAACCTCAATTTCAGATTATGGAAGTTTATACAAGCGGAGGTGATTTTCATTTGGAACTCCCTTCAGGAAATAGGGAAGGTCCCAAGAATATCTGGGAAATTGCACCCTTCGAAACAAAGGCCGTGATCAGGGTGAAATTTGCAGCAAAAGTTGAACAGAATCATACTGCTTATGTAAGGTAAGTACACGAATTTTGGAGGTTAGAACTGCCATGTCGAAAAAGTTAGAGGCTGAAGGTACCAAATGTGGCATAATAGTTATTCATGATATGAGTGTTAAAAGTGACGTTTTATTTTGTGAGTGAAAAAGTTTGTGAAATGGGCGGAGCGAATGAACAATTTCACGAACAAAATAAAATCACTTTTAACACAAATACCTTACAATGTTTTTTGTACAACTGCCCTATTTTTATGATGAAATGGGCGAATTTGCAATGACAATAAACTTCAAAATGCATTTTAATATTCAAATAATCAAAAGGTTGTTGTGAATGGCAAACGTTGCCAACGTTATGATTACTAACAAATGAGAAAAGACGCTGTCTTTTGAATTTCGTTCCTGCCTAATTTTCGTCTTGGGCTTTCAACTGCTTAATATGTTTGTCGAGATTCCAATTATTAATAAAAGTGACGATTTGGTTGTTCCTCTGGATACTGAAGAGTCTGCAAGAAGAGCAAATCTGGAACTCCTACCTAAAAAATCTGTTCAGCAGTACGATATTGCATATAACAATTTCCTGGCCTGGTGTGAATTGAAAAATGTAGAAGGGAACTTCAGTGAAACTGTTTTCCTGGCATACTTAGAAGAAAAATCAAAAATATGGAGTTCATCAACTTTGTGGAGTAAATTTTCAATGATAAAGTCAAGCGCCCTTGTTAAAAATGGTGTGGATGTTAGTAAATATTTTAAGGTAACAGCATATTTAAAACGGAAAAGTGAACGATATCTTCCCAAAAAATCGAAAATTCTCACTCGTGAACAAGTTGAAATGTTTATAAAGGAGGCACCAGATGAGAAATACTTGTTGGTTAAGGTTGCAACTATTTTCGGATTATTTGGAGCCTGTCGGCGTGAAGAATTGTGCAATTTACCAGTGGAAGACATCGAAATAACAAATGAATCATTGGTTATGCAACTTCCAAATACAAAAACGAAAGTCAGTCGTTCTTTCAGTATTATTGGGAAGTATGTAGACTATTTTCATAAGTACTTTTCACTACGACCTTCTGTCATCAAACATCGTCGTTTTTTCCTGAAATACATGAATAATAAATTCACTGCCAATCCAGTTGGTATTGATACATTTGGGAAAATTCCATCTGTTGTTGCCGAATTCCTCAAACTGCCAGAACCAAAGCAATATACAGGACACTGTTCTCGAAGATCCTCAGCTTTATTGTCAGCAGAATCAGGAGCAAATATTACGGATATAAAAAAACATGGTGGATGGAAGTCTACGACGGTAGCCGAGGGCTATGTTGATCATTCCATTGCATATAGAAATGTCATTGCTGAAAAAATTCTCCCAACCTCAACAGATTTTGGATCATCATCATCCAATATTCTACTTCCGGTTTCTACAAGTACTTATGGATTAATATTAATGTTCATAAGTAATGATTTTTAAATATTGATAATAAAAATTTACAATTGCTGAATTTTTCTCATCTGATTTCATCCTAAGAAAATGGAGTGCTAGAAATATTTGTAACCCTAATGTTGAAAATATTTTTAACATGCTTCCATGTAAACAATCAATTTTAACATTGCTTGCTGTCATTAAAAGTGTCACTTCTTATGGCAGTTGTACAAAATTTTTTTATGGTTATTTAAGGAAGCCCTGCTTCTCAAAAAGCTAGGCAGTGCATAATGTTAAGCTCTGGTGTCTTTAATAATGTTCGAAAGCTTTCAAATCACCAAAAATAAAATTAACCGTTCATTAAATATTTAACGTTCCGTTTCAGAATAAAGTTGAATATAACGGAGGAGACTCTTGTCGTCCCTCTAGAAGTGGAAGTGGGGCCTCGAGGAGGCATATACTCTCCCGATGGTTTCGTCGATTTCGGAATTGGTGGAACTATGGACGAGCCGAAAACCATCAAGCTCTGCTTGTATAATCCTTTCACCAAACCGGTGAAAATTCAAAGTATAACGGTGAAGTCGGAGGCCGTTAAGGTGGATTATAAGCCTTCAGTTGTCGTTCCTACAGGGAAGTCCAAAGGCGGCTGCGCGAACATCGCTAACCTCACTCTAGACTGTAAGTAATTCTGTAACAAAAGAACTAAGTCGTGGTCTCACAGATGATTTCGAGAAAATGAATTTTGAAGTAGGCGAAAACTAATTCAATAATCGGAGGTTATAATGAGTTCCTACACAAGGAAAAACAAATGCAAAATGTATTCCGACAAAAAAAAATTAACCCGGAAACAGATTTCCTTCAAATCGCATTCAAAGAAAACATGAAAAACCGTGAAGTGATAATAAAGGACAATGATAAAATGGCGAAATAACAAAACAGGTTATGCGCATTAAAATTAACCCATTAGCGCCTACGGTTGCCATATGGCAACGCTTTCGGGGTGTTTTTCAAATGGTTCTCAGATGCGCAGATTTGTAGGTAGAAAATTGGCGGTTGGTTTACTTGATACACAAATGTACCTCATTTTACCAGTAACAAGAATTTTTTCTGTAAACTTACTCGTTCCGCCTCCAGAAGTTGTGAAACTTTGAATTCTTCGTGAATCGGTAAAAACATGGAACCAAAGTTCGTGTAAGTGAAATATTTTCTATTTGCGCCGTGATTTTGTCATAATTTCTTTTTTATATGAATCTTGAAACTTCAATTCATGATCCCAACAGGCTAAACATAATCACAAAAAAAATTTAGTAGAAAAAATTTTCAGTTGATTTCGTGGGTTGCCATATGGCAACCCTAGGCGCTTATACTCAGTGATAATGCTGACCGGATAGGAGTAGTAAGAAATGGTATTGGCCGATTTTTTCATGGTTGCTAGACGTAGCTATGCAAAATATCTGGATTCTGTACAATAAAACAGGAAGACCAAAAAATTCGCAACTCGAATTCGAACTAGAAGTGGTCAACAGCTATTTGAAAAAGTATGGGGTAACAGCGAAAGGACAAGGAAACCGCTCATCCTCTTGTTCTTTTTCCAGGGATAGTCGAATTTCCACTTCCGTAAGATTCTATGAACTCAATCATCTTGTGAAATACACAGAATACAAAAAGAGTGCGCTGGACGTGGATGTAAGTCGATCATGAGAACAATGTGTTCAAAATGCGATGTTGGACTTTGCATAGATTGTTTTTTTTTCCGTTTCATACCGCATGATATTTGTATCATGACATTGTAAATATTTTATGTATGAATGAAATGTTTTGAAACTATCAAAATCTCAAAAATTTCATATATCTTATCAGTAAAATAGTAATTCCTCTAAAAATGAAAATATTCCCGATGAGTGATCACAAGCGCCTAGGGTTGCCATATGGCAACCGTCAATTTTGAAAAAACTTGAGGACGTATAAAATTTTTATATTATTTTTCCGTCTCTACAGAGCGTTTCGGAACAGCTTTTATCAAAAAAATTTCAAAAATCGAAAAAAAATTAATTCCGGCGCTAATGGGTTAATCAACATGAAAGAAGATAGTGTAAAAGTTATCCATCATACTGGAATCTGACCTAACTGGACATTGGCATAATGCGTGTTGCCAGATTGTTTCGATATTCGTGGATTTCTTTGAGCTGTCATTGAGAATGAAGTTAGGTCATCCAAATGTGGTACTGTATTTTAGATTTTTGAGCATTTCTTCTAAGGATCTATAAATATTGACAACTTCATTTTATTCTGGGGAAAATATCCCATCTGTCAAACAGTAAATAGCCTTGTCAATTGTCAATACGCCTAAAACTATAATTTGAAATTTTTCGGCTGCTCACCATTATCTTTGGTGAGCTTCAAGTAAGAGGACGTCTTCTCGTATATTCTTTTAAGAATAAAAGAAGATAAAAACACTTGACAGAGTTTCACAGTTTTATTAAAATATTTGTTGACACGCGTGTTTCGGGTTTTATCCCATTTTCAAAACTGAATACATATCAATACAGAAAGAACACATTCGTACACATATCAGGTAACACATGTTAAAATCGGTGATAGGTGGAAATCTAATTGATCGTTTACAATTAGGAGATTTTGTTTTGAGCTGAGGATATTTCTAACATTTCTAAAAGATCCAAACATCTACCTTTATCACCCTTATGTAGAATTTTTATATTATTGAAATCAATGAAGTGGTTGAGAGTAATACAGTGAGTGGAGAAACCTGTTGTTGGTTTATTTTGTAGAATAGATCTTTTATGTTCATCAACTCTAACTCTGAGAGAACGACCAGTCTGACCTATGTAAAATGCAGGGCACTCGTCACATGATAGCATATAAACACCACTCAACTGCGAATTATTCAGTCGATCCTTCCCATTGAAGAATACAGATCTCAGATTCTTCTTATTGGTACACACAACATCAATTTCATTTTTTCTGATTCTTCGACAGAGTTGTTCACTGATGGATGGGATGTGTTAAGAAATTTGTATACATCAACCACATCCCATCCATCAGTGAACAACTCTGTCGAAGAATCAGAAAAAATGAATCAGAATATGATACAGGAGCGTACAAATTCTTTGTCAAAGTTAGAAGTGACAAAACATCTAAAAAACGTTTTTTTCAAATTGGAACCCCATTTTTTTCGAAGAATTTTTTGAAATCTTCGTCAGAAAATAATAGGAGCATACGTCCAAGACTTTTATCCCAAAATGGATATTTCTCGAGATATTCAGGAAAAACGATTTTGTCTTCAATTTCCAATCTCATTCCGAATGTGATATTTTACTGGAAAATAATTAGCGGTCAAGTGAAATTTTTGGAAATCTCTGTTATCGACAAAATATTTTCTTATAGTTCAGACGAGTTAAGTTTTTCTTTATTTTTTAAAGCTTGGGATAATTTCCGCAAATTCTCAATTCTGGAGAATTTCTTTTTTGTCATGGTAGGGAAATTTGAATTTTCAGTAATGAAATTGTTACATGTTCTGTTAATTAATCTTTCAAAAGCATTAAAAATTATTACAAAATATTTTTCTCTGCATTCCTGAGAATTTTTCACGTTGACTTCACTAATACTCACATTGAGAACTTTAAAGCAATTGTTGCTCTCGCATTACAGATGATAATTTAAGAACTTAACTCGTCTGAACTATAAAAAATATATTTCTCGATAACAGAGATTTCCAAGAATTTCACTTGACCGCTAATTATTTCCCAGTAAAAACACATTCGGAATGAGATTGAAAATTGAAGATAAAATCGTTTTTCCTGAATACCTCGAAAAATATTCATTTTGGGATAAAAGTCTTGGACGTATGCTCCTATTATTTCTGGACGAAGATTTCGAAAATGCTTCGAAAACATGGGGTTCCATTTGAAAAAAAAAGATATTGTGATGTTTCGTCACTCCTAATTTTGACAAAGAATTTGTGACCTCCTGCTATCAGAAAAGAAGCATCAGCCTTTCTTCTCGGAGATTCTTAAAAATGAGAATTTTCAATGAAAAAACCTCGAAGTTGTCTGTATTTCAACAGAGTTCAATTTTGAGATTTTTTTTCGTATTTCCTCATTAAAGAGAATATTCTCGGGAAAATTCAAACTTTTGGAATCTAAAAGACTCAGAATTCAATGGAAAATCTATTCATGCAATAAAAATGGGTCTTCCCATTTGGAAAAACGAAAGTTAATGTCCTAGAACCTTAAAAAAATATACGAGAAGTCGTCTTCTTACTTGAAGCGCACCTTAAGAATTTCCATCCCGAATCTTGTGTCTTTTCTAAAAATATTCTATAGTGCCATATCCTTGAATAACCCTGTATAACATCACTAGAGATGAAATTTTGCCGCCAACTTTCTCAGTAGTAATATGAAAGTTTAGTGCTAGGCAATTTCAAGAATGACATTTGTATCAAATCACGAGCTGTCAGGCGGAATATTTCCAGATCTATCTTGAAGTCTCATTTTCAGAATTTTCCACGTTCTGCACTATTCGACACAAATAAGTGTTCAACATAGATTAACTAAACGTTTTTGTTTTCTCTCTTGTATTCATTTTGTTGCCATATCTTGAGGCCGTTTGATTTCAATTCACCGAGCGTAAGCGAGGTGCGCCTATGGCATATCGCAGATCGAAACGCCGCTCCGCTGAACATTTGCATCCTAGTGTTCATGAATCACCCTGTATAACTACTTCCTTCATTTAGTATACCTCTTGAATTTACAGGGAAAAAGGCTCATAAAAACCAGGACTTCACCGTAAAATAATAGTTAAATACAGGAACGGAAAGAGCACAGCTGAAATCCCATACTATCTAACCGCTCTAGAGGGTGGTATAACTTTCGACGCTCAAGCCACAAAGTACTTCACCAACGAAAAATCAAAGAATTCGTTGCGACATTTCAAGATAAAGAATGAATTCAAATCGTCCATAAAAATTTTAAACCTCACCATAGGCGAAGAGGTTAAGAAATATTTCAAGGTAATTCGCGAAATACTTTCAAGTCGAAGAGAATTTTAATTTTTTTTTTTTTCTTAGATACATAACTTCAGAACTGTTACGCTGAAGTCACAAGAAGAAGCGATTGTGTTCTCCTCGGATCTCAAACCTGGAATTAAGCTGGAGAATCTGCTCTTAGATTCTCACATCCAACTCGTCTCCAACATCTCAACAATCACCGTACCTTTTTTGAGTTATGGAGGAACCCTCAAATTGGTGAATGTCGCATACCTTAATTTTTATTTGATTGATTGATGAACAGCATGAATCACTGTTGCTTTTTTCAGTATTTACCTTTCAAGAGTAAAGATTACTCGCTGGATGTAGGTCTCATAAGTTTCAACACGAAAAAAGAGGTTAACTTCCTGGTTCTTAATGATAATCCGGTGGATATTCAGGTGAGAGCTATAAAAACCTCCATTCCTCTCACCAGTACTACGATTGTCGGATGTGGCAAGGAAAATCCCAAGACAGCTCTGTTCCAGCATTCTTTCGAGAATCTACATGCCTGTGTAAGTGGAACATTAAATAATCTATATATTACTCCATTCACAAATATAAAATCACACCTCTGGCCTTGGAAATTTGACACATTCCACTCTGTATCGAATGAAAATGGAGGTTATGACGCTTGTCAAAATATTTCTGTTCCTAGTTAACACTATGTTGCCCTTTCTACATTCTTAGCAATTACGTATTTCTCAGAATCTGAATTTATTTGGTAAACGAATGAATTGGAAAAGATATGTGATGGACGAAAATAATTAACGTTTATATGAATTGATAGAGAGGATTCCTTTCTTAGTTATTTGGAATATTTCGATTTCGAACAATATGTAAACAAAGAAAGAAACTGGCAACGTCGTTTTGTCATTAACAATATTTTCTGTGTGCGCACTGACTTTTCATCAGGTGCACCAACTCCTGAAAACGATACCATGACCTCCTACATGATTTTATAAAAGTGAATGGAGTGTATATACTAATATTATGAACTAGCTGGCCCGGCGAACTTTGTTTCGCCTCAGAGATTCATAAAGTTGTATCAACAAAACTGGTACTTTTTCAAGTAGGAGGTAAATAAGACAAAATTAAAGTACGAAATATACAAAAAATTTAATTACATTGAAATAGGTAGGTATGTACATTGTTATTTACATGAATAGACTTCACTTTATTTGAGCGGTACCTTATTATTATTTAAAAATTGTCTCATTGTTGTACCTCATGATGAACCACATTTTTAGTTTTTTCGTTATGAAATTTTCCGTAGTGTTCGGAAGAAAGAAAGGTGTGATAACACATGGACTCAGATTCGTTAATATTATTATTAAATGTAGTTCACCGAATTTATATCAAATATAATACTATACACGAAAACGCTATCAACCTCAGCGACATCTACTGGCGTTATTCGCAAGAAGGAAAAATTATTTTCTACTTTTTTTCCATTTCATCAAATTTGTTAACCCCACCGTAAAAGAATCCAACAAAAAACTTTCATCCAATCTTGAGTTATAAATGGTGTAACCAACAATATGGCCAACTGAGTTTTATATATTAAGATGTAGTTCACCGAATTTATATCTAACATAATTAAATTAATAAATTTGAGTACTTCGGTGTGAAATGGTACTCAAATTTATTAATTTAATTCAATCTCTTGGTGTGCACAACCACCTTCGTAATTATATCAAACATAATACTTACACGAAAACGCTATCAACCTCAGCGACATCTACTGGCGTTATTGGCAAGAAGGAAAAATTATTTCCTACTTTTTTTCCATTTCATCAAATTTTTCATTGTTTCAATGTATTTTATGTTAACCCCACCGTAGAAGAATCCAACAAAAAAATTTTCATAACAGACAGTTCATCCAATCTTGAGTTATAAATGGTGTAACCAACAATATGGCCGACTGAGTTTTATATATTAAGATGTGAATGTCCGTGTGTTTGTTTGTCCTTTATGAACTCAGGAACCAGATGACCGATTTTGATGAAACTGTCATTATAATGTAGAGAATTTATTTTGGGAGGTTTTCATGTCCATTCCTATATCACGAGGAAATGAGAAAAATATCGAGTTTTCATGAAAAAGTCGGTAATTAACTCGGAGTTTTTAGGCTTTTACGGCCGACACTGGGTAAATTATAAGAGATAGAGAAACATGTTCAGAGACAATTTTGTAGTGCTCAAAAAGTTCCATAAAAAAGTCCGCGATAACCATTTTTAACATTTTCAGTTCAATTCAAAATAATGTTCAATTTGAAGAGGGCTCCCGACTGGCATGGAATGAATTCATACAAAAATGAATGTGATTGTTATCTGCAGCATTTATTCCTGATGAAAAATGCTTTTCACAGTATAGTTTTCTAATGGACACTTTAAAATTTACCGCAGGTTGAACGAATGCGAATTTGAGCAAGACATTATTGAATCTACACGAGATCGCTTTGTCACTTAGTCGCGTGTCTGTCTCCCTTCGTTTTGATTTGAAATATTACGCTAGATCGTGTATGAATTGATTTACAGAAAAAAAAAGAATCAATGTTTTTCTTTTGTCTAATGAATTAGTCTGATGTAAACTTCTAAAAGAGTTTAGATATTTTGCCCCTGACAAATTGTTAGTGCAAGAATCTACTTGGGGAGCATTTCAATTCTTTGAATGATCATTTCAGAGATTTTCGATTTCCAGAAAATACAGGATCCTCTCAGAATAAATTGCAATCGATTTCTGAAAGGAAAAACGCAGTATCAATGGAATCAAAACTTTTATTTAAAGAATGCTACTCTTGCAGGATACTTTGAAACCGAATGAGTACGCCATCTTGAAATTGATAGTTCAGACGGCCAACAATGAAGGGCACGTTTGGGGTGAAATCCAGATCGAAACCGATTACGAGAATCTTTCGATTCCTGTTCAGTTCAAGGTCGCTGCAGGAAAGTTGGAGATCGGTCCAGACCGTCTGGTTTTTGACCAGTGTTTTCCAGTGAGTAGACAATTTTATTTTTTTATTTGCAGATTGCAGTTGTTCCGGTGGATAAGAGACAAAATACGGGCCTCCTGTACTCAACTCAAATAAGAGACAGCCATGTTTCAATAAAAGATCCCGTATTTTGACATTTCTCCGAATCTTCTGTGTTAAACAACTTCTCACAACTGTCAAAATAGAGGAAATGTCATAATAAAATTGACAAGAAACTAGTCGTTCTGACAGCTCAGGTATCAGGCCAATGTTAGGGGATTTTTTGTTACAGGATCCTTCGATTAAGTAAGGCCTGTATTTAAGTTTCGATAACTCTCTATTTACTTGGTTCAATACTTTATCCCAATCCTGTATTGGGGCAATTGTACTGTTTTGCCAAATTGGTGATACTAAGCTACAACTTTTTAACCGTGAGAGATAGAAGAAAATGAATGACACGTTACGGAGGTCTTTTTCAGAGAAACTGATAATGCCATCAACTGCATTCCTCTATCTTCTTTTGTTTTCGACTTATAGGCCAAAATTGAAATTTGGGCGATTTCAACTTTGGCCATTACCTCCGTTTCTGTTTGTGCTAGGATGTTGAAATGGAAACATTATACAGGCATTTTTTTCGTAGCAATCCAGTAGCGTACTTTGTTTTTCACCAAGAGCTTTAACATAAAGTTGTGTTTTTTTCTTATGGAAACAATAGTTTGAAATAGCTTGGAAAGAATCGCCATTTTTTCCCGTATCAGAAATATATCATACATCGACCTCAGATTCATTCAGATATCATGAAAAATATAGTTTGTATTTGAAATTTGAATTATTGAGTATTAAATAGGCTGAATCACAGAATAAAATGTATCAAAGCATGGTGTCATTATTATTTTGCCATTGAATACTTGATTCAATTCTCCGTGATTTTATCTCTGTTCAGAACAACTGTCAATTCGAAGTCATTTTTGCCGCTAAAATAAAACATTTTCACATATCATATTTCTTGTAGTTTTCGAACATTTCCATATTGCCAGCAATAATGACTTAGAATTCTAATAATTAACAGTTGTTCTGAAGAGAGATCAAACCACGGAGAATTGAATCAAGTATTCAATCGCAAATAATAATGACACCATGCGTAGAGACATATTCTGAGATTCAGCCTACTTAATACGCAATAATTCAAATTTCACATATAAACTGTATCTTTCATGATATCTGAATGAATCTGAGGGCGATGTATGATGTATGATATATTTCTAAAACGGGAGAAAAATAGGAATTCTTTCTAAGCCATTGCAAACTATTGTTTCCATAAGAAAAAACACAACTTTATGTTATAGCTCAGCAAGGAAACCTCTTGGGAAAAAACAAAGTACGCTACTGGATTGCTATGAAAAAAGTGCCTTTATAATGTTTTCATTTCAACATCCTAGCATAAACAGAAACGGAGATAATGGCCAAAGTTGAAATCGTCCAAATTTCAATTGTGGCCTATAACTCGAAAACAAAAGAAGATAGAGGAATGCAGTTGATGGCATTATCAGTTTCTCTAAAAAAGACCACCGTAACATGTCATTCATTTTCCTTTATCTCGTTCGGTTTAAAAAGTTGCTGTTCAGGTATCACCAATTTTACCCACCCTGTACAGGTGGTACCTAAACTACAACTTTTTAACCCTAAGAGATAGAAGAAAATTGCGGTTATATTTTTCTGAGAAACTAATAATGCCATCAACTTCATTTTATTTAAACATTGTTTATTATATCTGTTTCTGTTTGTGCTACAATGTGGAAGTTAAAAAATTGTACAGCCCATTCTTAGCGTACTTCGATTTTCCAAGGATATTTGCTATGATATAAAGTTGGGTTCTTTCCTTATGGACACAATAGTTGAAAATAATCGCCATTTTTTCCATTTAAAAAATAAATATCTACCAAAGTGTTATATTTTTCAGGGAAAAATATGTTCTCATCCTCTGAAAGTCTACTCCACTTTCAACGAACCCATGATAATAAAAGACATCATAAGTTTACCACCAGATCCTCGATTGCATGGTAGACACACTGGTCATATTTTACCCCATACCACCAAGATTGTTGGTCACCTCTACTTAAATCCCAACATCGGATGTGGCAATGAATGTTACACCGGACTACATCAGGATTTATACAGTGAGTTTGAAAATAAAATTCTTCTTCAACACAAATAGGTGTTAAAAAACGAAGTTCAATATTTTGGAAGTTGATTATAAACCTCAAAATAGATAAATAATTAATAATTATAAGCGCATTAGATCCCAAAATATTGAAACGTGGTTTTAAACATCCGATATACACACAAAAGTTAAGGAAGTTCAGAAACTTTGAGACTGTTTCAAAAGTTTTAATTTTTTTTATAACTCATTTTTTTTACCCGTTTTGAAAATATTTAATTATTCCCTATTCAATTTTGAGGAAATGAGAACAAACACCCTGTATACAGGGTTATTCAGGAATATGGCTCTATAGAATATTTTTTAGGAAAGACACAAGATTCAGGATTGAAATTCTAAAGGTGAGCTTCAAGTAAGAAGACGACTTCTCGTATATTTTTTGAAGGTTTTAGGACTTCCGGTTTTTCCGGAAGTGACATCAACTTTCGTTTTTCGAATGGTAGACCCATTTTTATTGCATAAATAGATTCTGAGTGTTTTTGATTCCAAAAGTTTGAATATTCCCGAGAAATTTCTCTTTGAATGAGGAAATACGAAGAAAAAATCTCAAAATTGAACTCTGTTGAAATACAGACAACTTCGAGGTTTTTTCATTAAAATTCTCATTTTTGAGAATCTCCAAAAAGAAGGGCTGATGCTTCTTTCCCGATAGCGTGATTTTCATATTATGATACAGGAGGTCACAAATTCTTTGTCACTGTAAGAAGTGACAAAACATCAAAAAATTGTTTTTTTTTCATATTGAAACTCCATTTTTCGAAATCTTCGTCAAAAAATAATAAACTTTTATTCCAAAATGAATATTTTTCGAGATATTCAGGACAAACCATTTTGTCTCCAATTTTTAATCGCATTCCAAATGTGTTTTTTTTACTGGAAAACAATTATCGGTCAAGTGAAATTTTTGGAAATCTCTGTTATCGGGAAAATATTTTCTTATAGTTCAGACGAGTTCAGTTTTTGAATTATCATCTGGAATGCGAGAATTTTGATGAACTTTTTTCCCTAAAAATCAATTTATCACTTCAAATTTTTGTGATTGAGAACAAACACCTTGTATATACACATGAATTCAAATTGCATCACCTTATTATCATATGAAGGATTTTTTCTTTACCAATTTCTTTTGGGTTTGTTTATTAATTTTCCAAATCCTCACAAATTTTTCACAAGAAGTGGATGTTCACAATTTTATTATCAGGGGATCATTTTTCAAGATCCAATTATTCCGTTAGATAAGGTAGTTTAAGTTCACGAATTTACAGTCAATAAATTACGATAGAGGAAAAAATAGCCAAAGTCTGTTTTTTCCCAACCCTAATCGCAATTGAAGGGCGAAAAATGACTTAGTTAGGATTAATTTATGCCAATGGACAATCTAAATACTCTCAAGAAGTTCCAAAATGCTAGTACAAGAATTAAAAAAATTGAATAATGTCTTATTTTCATTAAAAAAGTGCTTGTAGAAAGATTTAATTGTTTTCAGATATTCTCGAAATTAAAAAAGTTATGGCTCGTTTTCGAAATCGATAATATATCTAAAAAAAATTAAGATATCGTGAAACAGTTTTCACTAATGTTATTTTCACGAAAATCGAGCCCAGGACCCCTCACAACGTTTTTACCTATCTAGTCCAGAAGTACCAGAAACAGTCGAAATCGAGCAAACCTTGATTGCACCGTTAAGTTGATTAGAGCCATAGAGATTCGTTGAAATTCCAAATCCACCGATTCGATTGGTTCGAATTTACGTAAGGTTTTTCTATCGCACCCACCCTATTTCTCATAATTGAACATTTGGTGCAACTTTTGAAACTTTCACAAAATTTCCGAACTTCCTAAATTTTCGCATTCTAACCTAATTCTCTTACAGATCAATGGCTGAAAACTCTAATGCTCCCCAAATCCGTGGTCAACTTCGACCTCAACCTCTTCAACACCTTCTACAACAGATTCCTGAACATAACCTCCAACGGAATGAGGAAATGGCAAAATCTAACCCTACGTCTAGACACCTCGGAAGTCAGGAGTCACATGTTCAAAACCAGGGTCAAAATGAGCTGGCCCAGCTTGATTTACGGAAATCCTGACAACAAGTCCCTAATTTCGTTTCCATTAACCCAAATTGGAAACATAACATATCGGAATATAACAATAAAGAACCCTTCGAGCAATACCATAATAATACAGATTCTTTTGGATAGGGTGTATCCGAATATCGAACTTCTGTACGAGGGGTTGCCTTCCTCAAGTTTACCTGAGTACCATCCTCCTTCCAACACTGACAATTTTTTTTCGTGAAGAATGGATTCACTCCGAAGAGCTTCTTTGAAAAGGTCAACATAAGGGTGCATCCCTCCACCAGACCTTTATTTTTAAAACCAGGAGAAAATTATACGCTTTCTATCGGATTTAGAGGTGAGAAAGTTGGGGAATTTTCTTCGTTGCTCTTTTTAGGAACAATTTAACAGTACTGGAAGTGTTGAGGATTAAAGGGAGAAGTACCGAGCCTATCTTCAAGTTCGGAAATAGGAGACCGGGAGCAACGCAGCCTTTACTTTTGAGTTTACAGAAAAACACGTGAAGGAGTGTGAGAGAGATAGACATTTCAGGTATCAAAACCCGAATTTGGCGATTAAACGGTCGTTTACAGCGAGAAACACTGGGGAAATACCTATAGTCATCAGGAATTTTTACATAAATGACGCAGTTTGCGAAGGATACGGTTTTAAGGTTTTAAACTGCAACCCCTTCGTTCTACCAGCGAATGGAACCAAGAAGATTGATATTGAATTCACCCCGATTTCACCCTTGCGAAAGTCATTCGTACCTTAATCCTTGAATCAAGCTGCAATACCAACATAAATTACACCCTTCAAGCCACCATACCTTCCTACTACATTTCTCTGTGTGCCGGTTTAATTCCAAGGCCACCCTGGGAGTGGTATTTGAACTACTTAACCTTAATCTTGATGTCAGTCACTTTAATATCCGTCTTATTCATATCTATCGTCGATGCCGAAAAGATTAAGAAACAGATGATCGATATAATTCTTGCGAGTAGCCCGACAGTTCAACCGGTTTTAGATTTGAGGTTAGTCGGGCAACAGGTACGAGAAGAAGTTAAGAATACGAAAGTGGAAACGATAGAAGATAACATGAAAACTGAAACTAAAAGTAAGATAGAATCTAAGGTGAGGAACGAATCTGAGTGTAATTCAGCTATAGTACCTGCAGTTCCGAAAGGAAAGAAGAAATTGGGTCGAAAGAATGATTGTTCGGAATTTATTGAAGCACCGAAGAAGGTTTTAGAAAGTGTTAAACAGAAGCCGGATAAGAAGGAGAAAGAGGAGGAGAAGAAATCTAGTCATAATAAGGAGAATAAGAAAGTTGTGAACTGTAAGAAAGTTATTAAACCGGTTGAAGAAGAAACTTTGTCTTCTACGACGGAGTCGAGTTGTGCCACAGACAATACAAGTGAAATACAAAAATGTACAAAGGTTACGTCGAAGAAAGTTAAATCTGAGAATCAGAGTAGGACTTTATCGGAGGAGAATATTAAGGAGTTACCGCATACTCAAACTAAGATAAAGAGGAAGAAATCTCCGAACAATACGCTTAAACCTAAGGAACATAACGAAAACACTAAGAATCAAACAGGGGTGAACAGAAGTGAAGGAAGAAAAAGGTACGGGAAAGAACACAGAGAAAAAAACACTCCTTCGAAGAAGACGACAGAAAAACTCAACGCAAAAACTTGTGATCATCAAAACTCACTCCCAACTTCCTCTATACCTACTACCAGAGTATGGACTGAAAACCGTGCAACATTCAGTGATGTCGTAGCCAGAAACGAAGTTCGACTGGAAAACATCGGCAATCAATCGTCGGTGTACGTCGATACGTACAATAGAACTACGACGCCTCTGGGGCCTATAGGTTCAAGGCCGATTGACTATTGGACCAATGGGAGCAACGGGCATCATGCTGAGCAGCAGAGCGAGTCTGTGAACAGCTTCTTTTCGATGGGGGCGAGTCGAGAGTCTCAGAGCGGTGCTTCGAGTTCAATGGTGGAGTTTCGGGCAATTCTTGGAGGAACTCGATGGAGAGTCAACAGAGCCACCAGGTGGACTTGTTGAGGGGAATGGTACGAATTCATTGTCGAATTTACAAGGTGAGTGCGATAATTGGTTTAGACGAGAGGTTGGTTTTTGATTTTTGACGTTTTTATAGTGAAGTTGACGTTTTTGAGGTTATGGAATGTTTCGACGCTTCAATGTCATAGTTTAGATCTGTTTTGCGTTGATGAATTTGATTGTTTTGGAGAAGATGTATTGCCCAGGAGCAGTTATATTTTTCAATTTTTTTTTCTGATGTTGGAATTCATTCCACTATCCATGATTAAAATAACATTAATGTTTTTACTCCTACTTCAATCGACGGTATGTTGCACATTCTTGCTTTTCTACATCAAGAAATCCAGATAACCTTTTTTTTGTGTTATAATAATATTTGATGTTACTGTTAACTTTCAGCTGGCCTGATGATGGTTTTATAAACCGAAATCGATCGCCTTTAGAATAAATATTAAAACAAGAACCAAGTGTGTTTCTCACTCAAACTTCCTATATATTCGACACACTGATGAAAGAATTAATTTACAAAAAAAAACTATCAGAGATTGTCCTGACCAGTAATGTTCAGTAAAAGACAAGATACGATATTTCCAATTGAAAAATATAAACTGCTCCAAATGAGTTAGGTATATTGACTTGAATTGCAAAAAAAAAATAGTTCAAATGGGATTTTGTGATGAAAATTCATATCAATACACTGCCCAAAAAAAATAACCCACATTCTGAAATCTCAATTTTAATGAAAGTTAACTCTACATTGACCTTATAACTTATTTTTTATGTTCTCTCGGGAAGGTTTTGAATGAAACAAGACACATCAAATGGAAGAAAAATTCAGGATTTCACCGAATCTTATGTGAAAGAAAAGAAATGAACAATTTTTAAAATACTGAAATTCTGATAAGTGATTTAATACTTGGTATGTCCACCCCTTGAGTTAATTACAGCTCGGCAACGACGGTTCATACTCAAAATGAGTGATCTTGAAATGTTCTGATCTAATCCTTCCAGATTTCTCCGAGTTGGATTCCCAAGTCATTAAGAGTAGCTGGAGGACAACATTCTATTGAGGTTGTACCAAACCTGCGCAATCGGATTGAGATCTGGACTTCTTGCTGGCCATTCCATTCGAGTGACTTCAACCTCTTCAAGGTACTCTTGAACGATGCGCGCACGATGAGGTCTGGCATTATCGTCCATAAAAATGAAATTTTCACCTATGCATGGGGCAAATGGCACTATATGCTCTTCAAGAATGTTCCTTATATACTTATCAGCATTCATAGCTCCATTATCAACGACCACTAGGTCTGTGCGAGCAGTCAAAGATATTCCACCCCATACCATAATCGATCCTCCCCCGAAACCAGTAGTATTCAGAGATTGCACTGAGCATATCTTTCATGTGGACGTCTGTATACAAGGAAACGTCGATCACAATGGTAAAGGCAAAATCTAGACTCATCTGTGAAGAGAACTTTTCCCCAATCGGCCACTTCCCAATGGATATGCTCTCTCGCAAAATCCAAACGCGCCCTTCGATGGGCTGGGGTAAGAGCTAGGCCTCTTGGCGCGACACGAGGCCTTAAATCATATTCTCTGAGGCGATTTCTTATTGTCTGAGTGCTAATTTGCACCCCATTAGTGTGCTCAAGCTGATTTTGAAGGAGGCGAGCGGTTGCAAACCGTTGTCTCAACGAAGAAACTCTCAAGTAACGTTCTTGAATGGCTGTTGCTACCCTGTCCTGGTCTTCGGACATTCATACCTGTCTCCCTGAATCGCTGCAACATTCTGGACACACTTGTATGGGAAATTCCAAACCTTTCTGCAATTCTTGTGTACGTCCACCCTTTTTCTCGCAAAACTACCGCTTGGGCACATTCCTCTTGGGTCAAATTGCGTGTTTCGCGTGGCATAGCGATCGAGTGTAGAAAATCAAACGAAAGAAACCTATTGATCACTAGAATTGATCGAGAACAACTGATTTTAGAATGGAGCCAATACATTCAAAATCTGATAATATCATCTTTTTTTATTCCTGCTGGGAAAAAACATCTGTATTGAAGAAAAACGTTGAAAGTGGATAACATATGCATGCATAATTCTGATAACAATAATTATCATTGAGAACACCTTCAGTTGTAGAATGAATTTGAGATTTCCATAATGTTCGTTAATTTTTTGCGCAGTGTAGATTATACCGAGGTGAAATTTTTTCAGACTATCTTCCCACATGGAGTCACACTCGCTTCATCACCCCAAACACATATTGGAACAACACAAACGGAACAAATTCGTTAGGGGTGCTCCCCCCAAGTAGCAATCCTAACCCAGTATCCGCGTCTTCGTCAGTACAAAACAGGCAGAGCGAATATTTGTCAAATTCCTCCACGCTTTGGCAACAATGGACCCCATTCAACTTACCGACAAGAAGGACCCCTCCTGGATTTCAAAATCTCCCTCAAAACAGTGCGGTAAGATAAGAATCTTAAACTTTATATTGGTTCAGGCACGGCCTACTAAATCTATCAGGCCGGAAGGTTAGACGTTGCCGTTGTTACCAGCAACGTGTCAAGTGGCAAATGTAGATATAGAAAGTATACAGTTTTCTTGTGCAATTCGCATTGTTTTCGATATAATTTCGAATTTATTTCAATTCACAATTAAATGAAGAACTGTAGGGAGGAAAACAAAACAGCATTTCGTTTATCTGCGGATAATTTCTTAATATTTTATCGCAAATAATCCAGAACTCACCACGAGGAGGTAGTTCTTGTATTGAGTTCCAAAAGATTACAATCAGAATGAAAATCATTTTACTTTCTGAAGTGAATAAAGTAGGTGAATGAACATCACAAGAATAACCACTTGAAATTATAAATGGGTACGTTTACTTCGACTCTAAATGCGACTTCGATTCTCAAATTACTCAAGATCTTAAACCCCGATGATATTTTCGGAAATGTTCCCTCAAAATTTATATTGTAGAACTGAACATAGTCATTTTCTTTAACGTTGGAAAAGAAGTTGAAAATTGCCTTGTCTTTGAAATGACAACAAAAGTCGGAAAATCGATCTGATCTTGTTTGTCCAAATCGGTGTAAAGATTATCATAATGGACAACTAATTTTTGTCTCCGTTCCTCAGGATCAGTTCTTTTCAGAGTAACTGAAGACGCCATGTAACTCGGTCGATTTGGAAAAATTGAAGGAAATGCATCATCGGTTAATTTAGGAATTTTTCGGGGTATATTAATAACTGAACCTTCGGCGGTTGGATAAGAGTTATTTCTCAAAGTATGAGAATCGACAAAATGTTTCATACAAACTACACTATCATCCTTGACTTTAAAACTACTTTCTCTTTGAATTTCGTTAAGCCATTTTCTTCTCCTCTTGGGATCTTTCGGAAATCTAAATACCAAAACTTTCTGATTAGTAGATTTATATAGTTGCTTTTGCAACCGGCACGAGGCATAGTACTCAAATCGAAGAATTCCAAATGAAATTTTAATAAATATCAAAATGAGAAACCTTCCTGTTGATAATCCATCCAGATATGAACACTAAAAGTGGAAAAATTCAATCACAAACCCGATACACACTATTCTTGCAACTGCAACACTTATTTTCACTTTATTTATTGATTGAAAAACCGATCACACGAACACGAAAAAAACACAAACCTTTTTACACGTTTCCCAGTCGAATTTCTGATATGAACTATCACATGTTACGCTTCAAAACAGCACTACAAGTGCAAAGTCGTAACACTCTGAGCCTGGTACAACCCCATGTGGGGGTTCCGGCAACGTCGCATTTCAAAGCAACATTCTGGCCTGTTAGATGTCGTAGGCAGTGCCCTGTACAGTACTAGGACAATATTAACGTTTCAATTCGTTTTTAGGGGCACAACGAAAATCCGATGACAACAGAAGGTTACAGTCCATTCTTGAGTAACATGTGGACGAACAATAACATCTGGAGGTATTCCGAGGATTCTTAAGACTTCGATATTTGCCATAAACTACCATGGGCCATTTGCACTTATGTTTAAGTAAAAACTTGGCTTGTTTTCAAGACTGTTAAAATACTCATTTGTTGTGGTCCTCATCACAACCCTACTAGAAGTGTGAACATGTTCTACTTTCCTATTATATTGTTTTATTTCTTCTCAAGATGAATTTAAAAATGTTTGAAGAATGATTCTGGCCTTTATTCCGAGTAACCTGATCATATTCAATGTGTTATTTTTTATTTTCATTTATTATTTGTTCTTAGACGAGCCACGCTGTATATTCCTTATCACATAGAGATTGGAAAAGTTTCCTGAAAAACGTTCGTCCAAATTTTCAGGCTGAGTCAGGAAAATTTGAGTAAATAAATTGATTTTTGGCGAAAACGGTTCATCAAAATTACGTTTTATGAAGTATCATTCAACCCCTCTGCCTTATTCAATTTGAGGGGTTGAGAACAAACACGCTGTATATAGGGTTATTCACGAATAATATTTTTAGGAAAGACACAAGATTCATGATTGAAATTCTGAAGGTGAGCTTCTCATATATTTTTTTAAGGTTCTAGAACTTCCGGTTTTTTCGGAAGTGACATCAACTTTGGTTTTTCAAATGGGAAGACCCATTTTCATTGCATAAATAGATTCTCCCTGGAATTCTGAGTCTTTTTGATTCCAAAAGTTTGAATTTTCCCGAGAAAATTCTCTTTAAATGAGGAAATACGAAAAAAAATCTTGAAATTGAACTCTGTTGAAATACAGACAACTTCGAGGTTTTTTCATTAAAAATTCTCATTTTTGAGGATCTCCGAGAAGAAAGGCTGATGCTTCTTTTCCGATAGCGTGATTTTCAGAATATGATACAGGAAGGCCCAAATTCTTTGTCAAACTTAGAAGTGACGAAACATCAAAAAATCGTTTTTTTTTTTCAAATTGGAACCACATTTTTGCGAAGCATTTTCGAAATCTTCGTCAAAAAATGATAAGAGCATACGTCCAAGACTTTTACCCGAAATGAAAATTTTTCCAGATATTCAGGAAAACGATTTTGTCTTCAATTTTCAATCTCATTCCGAATGTATTTTTTACTGGAAAATAATTAGCGGTCAAGTGAAATTTTTGGAAATCTCTGTTATCGAGAAAATATTTCCTTACAGTTCAGAAGAGGTCAGTTCTTCTTCATTTTTTAAAGCTTAGGATAATTTCAGCAAATTCTCAATTCTAGAGAATGTCTTTTTTGTCATGGTAGGGAAATTTGAATTTTCAGTAATGAAATTGTTACATGTTCTGTTAATTATTCTTTCAAAAGCATTAAAAATTATTACAAATTATTTTTTTCTGCATTCCTGAGAACTTTTTACGTTGACTTCACTAATACTCACATTGAGAACTTTAAACCAATTGTTGCTCTCGCATTACAGATGAAAATTCAAGAACTTAATTCGTCTGAACTATAAGAAAATATTTTCTTGATAACAGAGATTTCCAAAAATTTCACTTGAGCGCTAATTATTTTCCAGTAGAAAAACAAATTAGATTGATAATTGAAGACCAAATCGTTTTTCCTGAATATCTCGAAAAATATTCATTGTGGGATAAAAGTCTTGGAAGTATGCTCCAATCATTTTTTGACGAAAATTTCGAAAATGCTTCGAAAAAATGGGGTTCCAATTTGAAAAAAAAGATTTTTTGATGTTTCATCACTTCTAACTTTGACAAAGAATTTGTGACCTCTCTACTCAAATTGGTTTTTTTTAAAATAACTTACTAAAAAAAAAAAATTTTAAAAAACTTTCAAGAATCTCGGTAATTTGAAAAAAAAATCGTGAAGTTAAACTGCTTCATCCAACGGAATAATTGGATCTTGAAATGTGATCCCCTGAAAAAAAATTGTGAACATTTGCTACTTGTAAAAAATATGTGAGGATTTGGAAAATTAATATACAAATAACAAACAAGAAATTGGTAACCAAAAAATCCTTCAAATGAAAATAAGGTGATGCAATTTGAATATATGTGTATACAGGCTTATTTACGAATATGGCTCTATAGAATGTTTTTAGGAAAGACACAAGATTCAGGATTGAAATTCTAAAGGTGAGCTTCAAGTAAGAAGACAACTTCTCGTATATTTTTTGAAGGTTTTAGGACTTCCGGTTTTTTCCGGAAGTGACATCAACTTTCGTTTTTCAAACGGGAAGACCCATTTTTTATGGCATAAATAGTCTTTTTGATTCCAAAAGTTTGAATTTTCCCGTGATAATTCTCTTTAAATGAGGAAATACGAAATGATACAGATTCTGAGAATCACGCTATCTGAAAAGAAGCAACAGCCTTTCTTCTCGGATATTCTCAAAAATGAGAATTTTTAATGGAAAAAGACAACTGTCTGTATTTCAACAGACTTCAATTTTGAGATTTTTTTTCGTATTTCCTCATTTAAAGAGAATTATCACGGGAAAATTCAAACTTTTGGAATCAAAAAGACTATTTATGCCATAAAAAATGGGTCTTCCCGTTTGAAAAACGAAAGTTGATGTCACTTCCGGAAAAACCGGAAGTCCTAAAACCTTCAAAAAATATACGAGAAGTTGTCTTCTTACTTGAAGCTCACCTTTAGAATTTCAATCCTGAATCTTGTGTCTTTCCTAAAAACATTCTATAGAGCCATATTCGTAAATAAGCCTGTATACACATATATTCAAATTGCATCACCTTATTTTCATTTGAAGGATTTTTTGGTTACCAATTTCTTGTCTGTTTGTATATTAATTCTCCAAATCCTCACATATTTTTTACAAGAAGCAGATGTTCACAATTTTTTTTCAGGGGATCACATTTCAAGATCCAATTATTCCGTTGGATGAAGCAGTTCAACTTCACGAATTTTTTTTTCAAATTACCAAGATTCTTGAAATTTTCTTATAAATTTTTTTTTTAGTAAGTTGTCTCCAAAAAAAAAACCAATTTGCGTAGAGAATGAACAAATAATGTTCTTATTGATTGATTCAAAAGATTAGGTCAAGTTTGAGGAACGAAAATCTTGTTCCCTTAATTTTTTTAAAATTTCAATCAATCGGTCCAACAAAATCGCTGAACCGATCGATCCAAAAGGGGGACATCAGGCTGTAAAATTTCCTCATAACCTAAGCTTTCCCCCCAATATTAACGAAGATACAGTCCACCAACCAAACAATGCAAAGTGTCAATTTTTTTGCTATTTATTCACGTTAATGTTACAGGCGAAAAAAAATTTTTTTTAATTAACCATAACAGATTCTTGTAGGAAATTTTCTGCAGAAAAAGAAACCACGTTTCGGTTTGATAGGAGACTAGTAGTTCCAGAGACATCGGCAGTTAAGTGAAAAAGGATCTTTTTGCATTCAAAATTGGATATCTCTAAGACAAATGATCATATTCGAGGGTCGTAAAAAGCAAATTAGAGCTGAATAAACAGACTTTGCGACTTTTGCATCGGTCTGGCTCGAAAAATTTTTTCCATGTGCATATAGCAAGAATAAAAATTCGAAAAATTTTGAAAATTTTTTCTTCCTGATTTATCCGAGGATTGCATGGCTACCGGTAATCTGAAAAATTTTTAACCAATTAATCAAGAAACTAGAATCTTTAAGCTTTAAAAGAAAGTTTTTTCATTTCTAATACGACAATTTTTCACTGAGATACAGCCTGTTGAAAATCACCAAGAAATTTTGAAATTTTTTCTGTTCCTTTAATTGTTGTGTAAAGTATAGATTATTAAAATCCCGCGATCTATTAATGTCTGACAAGATTCGTACTTTCTTCCAGTCCTATAGATGTCGCCTCAATGGAGGTTCCAATGTATGTCAGTAAAATAAATAGGTTAATTTAGATGTTTTCTCATTTTTTGTATTTCGTCTCATCCTGCATAAAGCATAAGTAACAAAAAAAGATTTTCTATCAAATGAATTGCAGTTGAATCAGAGGAAAATATTCATCACATTTCTAGAATAGATTCTTTATTTCTTGAGAAATCTAGGGGGGCCAAAACTTTTGAAGATGTGCGAATTTATGTTTGATACTCCGAATCAGACTTAACGATAATATAATATAAAAAATAGCCTTAACAACTCATTTTAATACTGATTACATTCATCTAAAAACAAATCTAACATTATGAATCAGACAATTCTGCTTCATCCCCATCTATCGCTTTCCAAAATGCCGTTACCATTTGTTCCGCACATTGTTTCCTTTGAGTCGACGGTAAAGAATTCAGACTTTCCCTCATCGTTTGAAGTTGAGAGAACAATTCTGTAAAATCGTCAAAATCATCATCCAACAAATCTTCGCTTTTCCCCAAATCTTTCTTCGAATTTTCGATATTAGAGGGAACCAAATTTCCTCTTTTGTGTTGGGATTTCATCTTTAAATTAGACCAAGTATGTGAGTGTAGAGCCTCTATTATTCTCTCGACTCCAACTTTTTCCTCGAAATCTGATGCTGTATTTTCTAAGTTAGTAGGATATAATTCGATGAATTCGTATCCTCTTTTGAGGCACCATTCAATTGCTTCTTCCTTTGTGATTTTCGTATCCTCATTACAATAATTCGCCACTAAAAGTTTAACTTCTGAATCGCAATCCTGATCAATTTTCTCCCAGGAGTCTAAATCTTTAAGACCAGTAATTTTGTTAGTATCGACATGGATTATCATTGCTTCTACCCCATTGTTGAAGTCCTCGGACCTGGTAAAGTCTCGCTCTATTCCGATTAAACGAATATCCGCTGTATAATATTTAGAATCTATAATCCAGTCGCATTTCACCTCCCCTGTTGAATCTTCCTCAATTGAATCTGATTTTGAGATCAATTTGATAAGGGATTGAGGCTTCGTATTTGTATTACTCAAAACTAAAACGCAGGGTTTTACTTCCATTATAACTTCTGTTTAACTTTAAAGCAATGTGTATTGGTATTTATTGTTCTTTTAGTTAAAATATAATCAATTATTATTTTGACTATTTGACTGCTTTATTTTCGAAAAATTTAGGTTATGTTATTGTACACACAGAATACAGTAAGAAGTTTCTTGTTCTGTATCCTTTCTCTATTTTTGGTTCTGTTGTTCTGTGGTCTAGAAAATAGGTTATTTTAGTTCAAATATAAATATTTAATAAATTGGAATTGAAATCAAGGACTATCAACTATAATATACATAAATCGAAATGTTAGGATTATATAGAAAAGCATTACTACCCTCCATTCTCAAGCATCCATTCAGTTCCTTGACAGAAGCAGCAAAACTCACACAAACACCACCAGAAGACTTGGATAAGTTATATAAAACAGTAGAAGTCCAACTTAAAGGAAATGAACCTGCCGTTCTGAATAGTTTCGTTAAATTCGCGAAAACGGCAGGAAATCACTTGGAAATAGAATCAGAATCGTGAGAATTTGTTGGGTCGTGTAAGAAATCTTGATCTTGATCGTTCTTTGTTGCAGGTGGCATTTACGTAAACCCACCCATACAAGATATACTGTTCTGAAGTCTGTGCATGTTCATAAAAAGCACAGGGTACAATATGAATTTAGGACTCATTATAGTTTCATAAGTTACAAGCATTTAACTGAATCGACAGCTTCGACTTTGCTTGAATATATCCAAAGAAACCTTCCAGAAGGTGTTGCATTGAAAGTTACCATGGTAGGTGAATACTTTTTGGAAATAAATTCGAAATTTTATAATTTCTTCTATTACAGATTGAGCTTCAAAAACTACCAGGTCATTTAAGCGAAATGGGCCCAAAACAAATAGAATCAAATGTTTAACATATACGTAATCAATAAAACAATTTCAATTATAGCATGAAGTTTCTTTAGGAACAATTTTCTTTGGATATCAACAAACACGATTAATGTTACACAAAATTCAACTTGAGAGAGCATCTTCTGGATTATTTTTGTGAATATCTGTCAAGATGAATGTGTCTATTAAAATTTTAATTTGATGCAGACGGTTTTAGAGTTCATTGGAGTACTAGAGCATAATTTTTTTTAAATCACAATTTCGACCCATGAATTTTCGTTACAATTTTAGTCGAAATTGCGTTGAAATTGGATGTCGGAATTTCTTAATAAACAAACTCGGAAAGGAAAAAAAAGGTAATTACTATCAATTTGTCTATGAAACGAAATTAATTTAAATATTATCGAACTAATGAAAATGAAAAAATATTAATTCAATTATTTCACTTCGCTCTGTATTCAGAAGAAGAAGCGAAGCATCTCTATGACTCCTTAATTTGTTTATGATAAAAACATCAAACAAGAAATAACCTAGAATATTTCAAATTCCACTTACAACAAAACATGTTAATTATCAATTATTTCCATTCTGTTTGCACGAACCGATGAAATAAGATGTCTTCTCAAAATGTTAAAAGAATAGAAAGTGGATATTTTATGGTGGAATATGGTCGAACCTTCAAACATTTATTGGAAGAAGCCTTCAAAATACAACGGATTAAGGTAATAAAGTTCTCATAACTACACGATTTTGAATAATTCTATTCTTAAAAACTTACCTTATACAATCAAACATCCACATCGTTTCACATCCAATTGAATTTTATTTGATAATGTTATGAAATATTGAATTTTTCAGTTCACATCATACGATGCAAGTAAAAATTTCATCATATTTGGTGCAAATATTGGAAGTTTATATTTATATCACATAGAAAATATCACAAAGTGTATCAAAGTACTTCCGAGCAGTGTGAGTATAAATTCATACTTCATATGTTGAACTAGAAATTTTATTTTGTTTTTTTTTTCAGTTAGTCAAACCTATCATTATATTATCAATCTCTCCAAATGAGGATAATGTCTTATTCGCAGATGAAGGTGGATCTTTGATCATATTTGAGAAATGTTTTTCAGAAAAACCGTATCAGACTCATCATTTCAATCAACAAAAAGGTAAAACCATCACAGCTGTACAATGGGAAGGTAACAGTAAAGCTTATATTGGTAATAGTGAAGGGACAATAGCTGTTGTATCTATAAAAAGCAATTTGGTAAGTGAATAAACTTTATTAATGTATTCTAAACCCACTGTGTGTAGATTTTGATACTGTATCCTTAGATTTCTCAGGTATAATAATGTATTTTGCTTTTCATTCTAAAAACGTGAAAGGTGGTTGAAATCTTTTCTTTTAGAGACGGATTTTGACCTGAACTCGCTCTGAATATAAAAAAAAATTCGAAAGCTCATATCTTTTCAGAAACATGCGGAAAAAAATGTCAGCATGTATTTCACTTTTGCTTAGGATGTTTTTTATACCATCTCCCTTATTCACGCCTCAAATATACGTCAAAAGATCCCCTGAAAAAAAATAATTCGAAGGAAATTTTTCCAATCACTATGGGATAAGAAATATACGGCTCGTCTGCGAACAAACACCCTGTAAGTATTTCGAACTCTCTACAGCATTCTTGAAAAACGTTCTTGAGAATAGTGCTGACAAAACCTGGGTTTTTTCCTCATAACAATCTCTGAAATGATAAAAAACATCAAATGATCCAAAAGTTTGAGATTTCTGGTTTTCAAATAACTACAAAAAAAAGACAAACACAAAGATCATTCTTTATTTGGGCCATAAACTGTACAAAATACCTCCTAAACATATTGGAACATATGATAATTTTAAAATTTCCAAGATTATTATTATTCCACAAAATATTTTTTTTAACATAGAAAAATTCAAAATAGTAATCATCAAATTGTATCTTTCATAATGAGGCTTCATATTGAGACTAATTTCATTCAAATTAGGATTTAAAAATGAGAATAAGTAACTTCAAAATGGTAAACACAATGGAATTGAGAATAAACACATTCAGAATGGGACTAATCAATTTCAAAATGGTTATCACAATCGAATTGGAATTAAACAAATTCATATTGACACTAAACTATTCCATATTGAAAAAAGGCTTTTTATTTCATATTTCAAGAGAATTGTTCTGAAGTAACTGAGAATCGAAATGAGGAAAAAATTGAGAGGTATATATAAATTTATGAAAAATGTGAGAATGAATACTCTGCAATCTTCTGAATTTTATTTGAGGTTTTCTCTTTCAGTCTGTGGATCAAAAATCAATCATTATTTTTTTTTAATACATAATAGAAGATAGACCATTGTGTAAAACTTGTGCACAAATTGGTCAAAGGCCAAATCCATTCAAAAACTTGTTACCTCACAATAGAAAAAGAAATAACACTTCTAACTTTCGAAGATTTTTGCAAATTTCATTCATGAAAGTCTTCGGAATCGTGACAATTGTCTATAAAAAAAGACATGTCATTTCCCAATATGAGATTGTTTAGTCCCATTCTGAATGTGTTCATTCCCAATTCGATTGTGTTTACCAATTTGAAGTTGCTGATTCTCATTTTAAAGTTGTTTAATCCCAATTTGAATGTGATTAGTCTCAATTTGAAGTTGAAAAGGTATAGTATAAGCTTTTCAAGTAATTGAATACAAATGGCGACATCTATACCTTTTCAACTTCAAATTGAGACTAATCATATTCAAATTAGGATTAAACAATTTTAAAATGAGAATAACCAACTTCAAAATGGTAAACACAAGCGAATTTGAAATAAACATATCTCTAAACAATCTCATATTGGGAAATGACATGTCTTTTTTTTTTAAAGAGAATTGTAATGATTTTGAAGACTTTCATGAATAAAATTTGCTACAATCTTTGAAAGCTCGAAGTGTTATATCTTTTTCTATTGTGAGGTAACAAATTTTTGAATGGATTTGGCCTTTGACCAATTTGGGCACAAGTTTTACACAATGGTCTTTCTTCTATCATGTATTAAAAAAGTTTTATGATTGATTTTTGATCCACAGACTGAAAGAGAAAACCTCAAATAAAATTCAGAAGATTGAAGAGTATTAATTCTCACATTTTTCAACGAAATCGTTCATGAATTTATATACACCTCTGCATTTTTTCCCCATTTCGCTTATCAGTTACTTAAGAACAATTCTCTCGAAATATGAAATAAAACGACTTTTCTCAAAATGGAATAGTCAATATGAATTTGTTTAATTTATATTGAAATTGTTTAGTCCCATTTTGAATGTGTTTATTCCCAATTCGATTGTGTTTACCATTTCGAAGTTTCTTGTTCTCATTTTGAAATTGTTCAATCCCAATTTGAATGTGATTAGTCTCAATTTGAAGTTGAAAAGGTATAGTAGCGTTAAAAGAGAAGTTCCACATCTCCAGTCACATGCTGAAAAGAAATACTTACTCGAGATTTCAGCAGTGGCCCCCATGCAAGTTTCTCCAAGTGATGGAAACTCCCAAATCTTCTCGCGACTATGAAGCCTAGATATTTTTAGTAAAATAACAAATGGAATAACAAATAATTCTTTGCCTTTGCAGAGGTGACACCAAGAACATTATACTGCATGCGTAATCTTTTCTTTCCATGGTTATTAAAAATAAAAATATCATAGGTATGTAAGAGAGTTCTCTCTCGGATTTTGATGGCAGCGCCACCTCTCGTGTTTAATTGTGACTAAAAACTCTCTAGAACATCTAAGTTAACCTTCATCATCATTTTTCAATCAAATTATACTAACTTACAAAGAAACTGCAACAACCAGAAGGAATTTTTTCTAGTAAAACATAAATAGTATAAAAAGGGGTGAATGATTGAAATTTGGAGAAAAAACGAAGGGTTTTTTCGTTATTCCATCCCAAAGCTCAAAATTCGGGATGAAAAGTTATAGATGGCCTACTCTGTATGTATGTATACTTATGTACAGGGTGATTCACTTATCTTGGTAACCCCAATTTTCTCGAAAACGTCCGAATATTTTTTCATTCTGTGAATGGCGTTTTAAACAGGTCAATGTCTACTTGAGATGCGCATAAAAATCTGCGAGATAAATAAAGACGCCAGGCGTCGCGGCGCTATCAAAAATTTTTTCTCCAGGGACATACCTTTTTCATCATCAAATCAAAAATGATTTCACAGCGATTTTCTCGAAGATTACATACTTTTCAAAACGATATCCCTAACTGTTGAGGAGCAGTATACTTGTAGGTTGTATGTGTTGGAAAAAAAGATTCATTGGAAAACTCTTTTGACTCTGATGAAGGAATAAAATAAACCATTTAGGAACGCATCTTCTGTACAGGGTGATTCACTTATCTTGGTACCCTAATTATCTCGAAAACAAGCGAATATTTTTTCATTCTGTGAATGGCTTTTTGAACAAGTCAATATTGACTTGAGATGTGCATAAAAATCTGCGGAATAGATAAAGACGCCAGGCATCGCGACGCTATCCAAAATTTTTTCTTCAGGAAAATACCTTTTTTATCATGTCGTTCGAAAGATAATTTCATTCTGAATTTTTTTTTCGAATACAATTTTCACCCATTTCTAACCGTCAGCGATCTGCAGCGTGTTTTATGTTGATTCTATTCCATTTATTTTTTTCTATATTTTCGTAGTATGCCTTTATTTGGAGACATAGAGGTGATTTTGTGATTTGAATTCAATAAGGCTAGGTTTCTAGTCAAAGTGCCCCTTCAAATAAGATGAAATAGGTAGCTACAACAAGATGGGGCTTCATGCCACAACGCTGCAATTGTCAAGAGATATTTAGATCAAGAATTCGAAAATAAATGGATTGAAACCAATGGACCCATCAGATATCGCCAAACCTAACGCTCATGGATTACTTTCGGAGGGGTCCCCTTAATTATATGGTATACCAAGCTGATTCTAATAACATGGACTATTTGAAAATGAAGATAAGAAACGCATGTGCCCAAGTAGACCCTTATATTTTGACCAAGGTAACTTATAATGAAAAAGGGGAATGATATAACTTATGTATGGATCATAATGGCTGGTATAAAGAACATATGATTCGAAATGTTTCGTTTGTTATTAAATAAAATGTTTATTAATATAAGATTTAATATTTAATGAATAAAATAATAAAAAAATAGTTTGTTACAGAGCCTTCGTCATTTTACGAAACAAAATCAAATCAAATCTATGATCCATACACAAGTTAAATCATCTCCCAATTTCATTATAAGTCACTTTGGTCAAAATATAAGGGTCCATTCATTTTCGAATTCTTAATCTCAATATCTCTACACAATGGCAGCGTTGTGACATGGAGCCCTATCTTACTGTATCCACATATTTGATCTTATTTAAAGAAGCAGATTGTTTAGAAAATTTGCCTCCTTGAATTCAAGGCATAAAATCATATCTATGTCTCCAAATCAAGGCATACTACCACAATACAGAAAAAAAATAAATGGAATAAAACAAGCTGCAGATCGCTGACGGTTAGAAATTAACAAAAATTGTATTCGAAAAAAAAGTTCAGAATGAAATTATCTTTCGAATGACATGATAAAAAAGGTATGTCCCTGGAAAAAATTTTTGATAGCGCCGCGACGCCTGGCGTCTTTATTTATTCCGCAGATTTTTATGTGCATCTCAAGTCGACATTGACTTGTTCAAAACGCCATTCACAGAATCAAAAAATATTCGGAGGTTTTCGAGAAAATTGGGGTTACCAAGATAAATGAATCACCCTGTACATACTTATATTGTATCTTGACATGTCTTTGTAATATCTGAAAGGACGAATAAAATTATTATTGTTATTATACCAAGAAAAATTTTAAATTTAAACGATCCTTCTGGGTCCTGCAGTTTCTTTTTCAGTTTGTATATTTTATGATAAACTAGCTGACCCGGCAGACTTCACACTGCCTCAATCGATAAATAAAAAAGCAACTTTAATATTATAGTAAACTATTATGGTATAATACCTTGAAAGTGGACATAAAATTGTCCTGTACAATAAGTCTAGTCAATGAGGTCGAAAATTAGGCATTACCTCCGAATTCTATCAAGATGCTTCGATTTTGATAAAATTTTGGATATAAGCTATACTTGTCTCTTACTCCTACCCTATGCCGAATTATGCCTATTATTTTTAAGGGGTGAAAATAACCCCTTTATCCAAAATCAAAAGAAACTCGTTCTAACGTAAATCAAAATAAGTTTTGAGCCTCAGTAGCGTTTTATGAAATTTAATGAAGGTCTTCATATACTTCAAGACCGTATAAACCACCGCCTTTCAGCATAAAATGTGTAAAAATGGGTGTTTATTAATATAATTAATTAATTTCAATCAATTTTATAACAGTATTTTGGACCAATGTTAGTTTTAGTTATTTTTATTTTTCAACCCCTAAAAGCAACCCCTATCTGTTCAAAATAACAGAATGAAAATATCATTTAAACATTTCATTTATTCATCACTTTATTCTCGTGAAATTAATACTTTTTGTGTCAAAAAATTAATCTGATTCTGAGTGGCTGTCGCCACTGTCAATTATTACTTCATCTTTGCCAAAGATTGGACAACTGTTTTGGCATTCTACACATGCAGATTCCCCACATGTAGCGTTACAAAAAAGACTAAGTTTTCTACAGGTGCATGACGCATTGCATCCTTTCTTGCAGTTGCAAAAAATCATTTACAACAATTTTTGCGGAGCAGGTGTTTTTTGCATTTTTGTGGGCTGCAAATATCTATTGGTACTATTCCAACCGCAATCAACTGAACTGAGAGCTTTATCACCTAGCCAAATTTGAAGTTGATGATATTAGGCAAGCATTTATTTCATCGGAATCCTTGATTTTGGAATTACCGGTAATGGTTGTCGGAAGTCACCAGAAAAAAGAATCAATGCGCCCTAAAACATCCGTTTAGGCAACTCAAAACACACAGTAATTGTTTACATATATAATGGTAGAATGGAGATTTGTTCAAAACATTTCGTCTTAAAATTTTCCGTAATGTTCGGAAGAAAGATAGGTGTAATGACACATGGACACAGATACGTTAATGTTATTAGAAAATGTAGTTCACCGAATTAATATCAAATATAATACTTTCACGAAAACGCTATTAACCGTAGCGACACCTACTGGCGTTATTCGCAAGAAGAAAAATTATTCCTATTTTTTCCATTTCATCAAAATTTTCAGAGTTTTAATATGTCAACCCCGTCGTGGAAGAATCCAAAAAAAATCTATCATAACAAACAGTTCATCCAATCTTGAGTTATAAATGGTGTAACCAACAAAATGGCCGACTTAGTTTTATATATTATCATAACAATTAGTTTATAATTCAGCTTCTAGTACTAACTGCCCTACCCAATAAAATGGCGACTTTTTTGTGCATGCCGAATATGAGCTAATAAAATATTATTTTCAGATATTCTCATTGCTCCACACTCCATACGTGTCCCTTATGGAGTTGCATTCTCCAGTCATGCAAATAGACCTTTTGTCCCCCTTATTGTTAGTTTCAACAGACAAAAAAACATTTATTTGCAACACCGAACAAGAAACGTACAGACAAGTAGGCACCCAAGAAACAACCAAAGGTTTCGGTGGCTGTTTCATCTGCAACACCAAAGGCATCAATTTGTACTGCAGCCGGCCAGGTTTGAGGTTATGGCAGGCAAATGTCAGGGGAGAAGTGTTTTCCACCCAAATATACAAAGATGTCAATCCTGTGATTCAAGAAATATTGAGGTTTGGTGAGGGGACAAATCCTTCTTTACAAGTTGAAAAGATAAACACACCAAACGAGAAAAAATTTAGTTTTGGAAAAGTGTATCTTTTTGTCGAAAAGTTTCTTTGCATGATAAATTCAGAAAATATTTACGTGATTGATCCAGAAAAGAAGCAAATAATTTTTCATTATCACAGCGATCAGCATATGGACGTTCGTTTAGTACGACAAAAAATATTCATCAGATTTTCGTCAGGAAAAATTCTCATACTGAATTTTTATAAATTCGAGGAGTTGATGAATGAAATATATTTCAAGAAACAGTTCAACGCAGGAATAAGGTTTCTTCTAAGGTATCGAGGCTACACTTTGGATTGGTTAAAATGTTCGCCGAACATAAAATTGATAACGAATTTAGAAAACAAACTTTCAAATGTTGATAAAGACGTATCAGAACAATTCACAAACTTGTTGAACGATTTTAAAGTATGGGAAAAAGAAAGCTTAAAACAATTCTTCAAGGAAGACGATCCGAAAATAAAGAATTTAGACCAGGAAGAAACCGAAGAAGAAAAAATACCGAGAGAAGAGTTAAGCAAAGAAATGGAACTGATGTGTAAAAAATACGACTTATTCCAAAGTTGCAACATAATATACATGCCTCAGTTTTCCAAGATGTTATTGAGCCTTGACGAGAATGAAATGGCGCAATTATTCCTCGACTTTATTGAGTATAAAAGAACGAAGAAGGTTAACGTCGAAATGTATTGGTGTTACAAGGAATACATCCACCATTTTGACCTTAAAAAGGGACACAAGAATTGGATGGAATTGAAGAAAGAGACTGTTGAATTCTTGAAGGATAGTTACTTGAATGTTGAGGGTGGAATAGATGTCGATACTTGTTCGAATCCTTCTTGCATTTACCCCCTTCCTAGCTCGAAAAGGGGGCTACCCAAGCATGACAAGGTGGGGAAAGCCTTAGTGAAGTATTGCGATGAGGATTCGTTATACAAGAAAAAGCCGTACTTATGGTTCCATCGATTAAACAAAATAACAACGAAGAAAAGTTTGCAAACTTACGCTCCAGCAATACTGCAATTTGGATATATAAGTATTTTACAAAAGTTCCAAAAACACATAACTTACAACTTCTGCTACGATCTGGTCAAGTTGTTCCTCGAGTTATACAGGGGGAAATGTTTGAATTGCGGCACGGCTTTCGCAGAGAAACACTCCAAGTTCATCCCAGAATGGGAAAAATTAGGCCTTGCCCTTGTTCCGTTCATAGGATCCGACAATGTCTTGAGGATTTTCTCGGATTTCCAGCAGCACATCCCGGCTAAAGATGCTCTATCTGGAAAATTTTATCTGACGTGTGTTTTTTCAGAGATTAGTACTGAGGAACGATCTGCGAAGAAGGCTATTGAATTGGCTCTTGGTTTTCTTAATAATGTCAACACGCAGTCGGAGGTAAGAAGAACTAGATAAGGGATTCGAAATTTAAGGATATTGCTGTTTAATTCCAGGTTTACTAAGTTTTAAAATGTTTAAGTTCATTGAAGACTGATAAAATTTTACAACACTTGAACAGTATTAATTTGTGATAATAAAATAAGTATAACTCGTAATGATTATGAATAAAAAGGTAAACAAAAAGTATAACACAACGAAGTATTAATACCTCTTCAGCTTTTTCACAAAAATCTTAACTTACTACTTTGTAATTTCCTACATTTCAGTGTTATAAAAGTAATGTAACTCGCTAATAGAAAGTTATCGAAACGCAAATAGAGGCCTAACTTGAATAAAAATTCCCTTATTTTGACATATGCTCCTGCGCATTCACAAAATATTTTAAAGTTTCCTGTAGTAAAATACGGGCCTCCTGTATCTAACTTAAGTAAAGGACAGCCGTATTTAAATAAAAGATCCCTTATTTCATATAGAATTTCAGAACACAAGTTGTAATTAAATTGTCTTTCTGAACAAACAGAAAAAAACAGCTTTGCCTGTTTGTGGTATTTTGACAGTTCTTCCAATATTCTAGGTTAAACAACTGCTCACAACTGTCAAAATAAAGGAAATGTCATAATAAAGTTGACAAGAAATTAATGTGTTTCGATAAGTCTCTAAGGATTTTTGTATGAAGAATTATTAAGGAAAATCCTGGCACACGTCGATTTTTTATTTCGAAAGCAATGTATCGTACTTTTTTTTATTTTATATTTCTTATCCCTAAGCCCGCACATTTTCTTTATTTTTTCAAATGGGAATTTATGGATTATGATTCATCAAATTAAAGTTATTCGATTACATCTTCAGCGATGTGGCTAGAAGTAGAAATGTTTGTGCCATTTTGTTATTTGAAAATAAGGAAATAATTTACAATTTGTGATTGAAGAGTACTGCAATCATAGCATAATTCTTTCACCAATTATTATTAAGGGAAATCCACGAATTTGTAATTTGAAATATCTCACCCTTTTAGGCTCTCCACAATTTTTTGTTTTTTTTTTCAAATAGGAATATATGGATTATGTTTATATCTCTGTTGTTTTATTTGCGATCTTATAAATTAATTTACAGCTGTTTCCATTTTGTGTATAATTTTTTTTTCATCGTGACATTTTTATTGCAATAATTTCAGTATAAAATGTTACGAGTTGAAAACAGCTGCGAATATCAAATTCAGAGAAGCTTACGAAAAATTGCTTTTGAAATTAAAAATCGATAGGTGCGCAGATTTTCCTTAATAATTCTTCGTACAAGAATTATTAACGAATTACTTTACTTTTTTGGCTCCATAGAATATTTTTAGGAATTGAGGATTGAAATTCTCAAGGTGAGCTTCAAGTAAGAAGACGACTTCTCGTATATTTTTTTAAGGTTCTAGGACTTCCTGTTTTTCCGGAAGTGACATCAACTTTCGTTTTTCAAATAGGAAGACCCATTTTTATTGCATAAATAGATTCTCCATTGAATTCTGAGTCTTTTTGATTCCAAAAGTTTCAATTTTACCGAGAAAATTCTCTTTAAATGAGGAAATACGTAAAAAATCTCAAAATTGAACTCTGTTGAAATACAGACAACTTCGAGGTTTTTTCATTAAAAAACACGTCTTCTTACTTGCAGCTCACCTTTAGAATTTCAATCCTGAATCTTGTGTAATTCCTAAAAATATTCTATGGAGCCATATTCGTGAATAACCCTGAATATTAACATATACACGTTCTTTAATGGAATTATAAAAAAAAAAAATACAATTTGTTGTCTTTTACTTCCACTGTGAGTTTTTTACAGTCTTGTTATTTATTGCAGTTCAGAGATTGTTTAAGCGAATTCCTAATGGGGAAAGTCGCCAAAACTAACAATGCTCAACCTACAAGCATAAAGAAGGAACTTACCAGTTATTCTTGTAGTCACTGCAAAACTATTTTACAACACCCTGTATTCAAACAGGTAAAACAGTTAGAATGTGGTCATGCTTTTCATGCAATATGCTCAACTTTCAACAATAATCTTTGTACTGTTTGCACTCCTTAACAATAAATTCTAATTTCTTATACAAGCTCTGTTATTTGCTCCCCCGAATTTTAATGTTGTAAATGAAAATTTTTTCATTCGTTATGTAAAAATATATTTGTATAAGTATAGATATACAAACGTAAAACACAGCCGAAATTATCACTGAATTCAGTCTTTCAGTTTACTAAGGCACTATTCATCAAATCAACTAACAAAAAATTGGATTGATTTTTAGTCGAGTTGTGAAATAATGCAGAAAATTTGTGAGATCAGACAATCAAGCTGTTTGAATTGATTGACATCAATAGGATTTTTTTTTCCAGAAATGGGCAGATCACAAATAATTTCTACCATTTTTAGTAACCTGCTCTTATAAAATTTACAAAGTTTCAATTCAACAGGTGTTCCAAAAATAAGTTGAAAAAAGTTCAATCAGTTGAGCAATTTTCCTCAATTTTTTTTTCAATCCAAAACGCTCCATTATTTTTCCTGGAAACATTTTTAGTCTTTCCTTTTATGAAATCTTGTGAACGTTTATTTATGTTTTATTCTTCATTATCACAATTTAGCATCAAAATATCTACTTCATTTTCTGTTTTCAGTAATGCAATTAATTTCAAAATTTTAAATTTAGGGAAATGCCTTTTTTATTTGAAAATGTACTGTTAACAAGATTTTCATATCGAGATAAATGAAATGCTTCAAGAAAAAAATAGGGAGTATTTAAAGACCCTCCTAGAATCACCTTTCACTGAGTCATAGGTTTTTTTTTTTTTAATTGCAAGTAGTTATCATAGTTTAGCTAATTATTTTTGTAATGAAGTTTTTATTATCTTTTCATTTGTTAAGAATTGTTAACTAATTTCATGTTACAAATTTGTACAAATTGGGACTTTTGACTGAATAAATAAATTAAAATTCTCAGGGAAAATTAAGAAAAACAATTTTCAAGAACTCCGGTATCTCGATAACAGTTTTTCTTCAATTATAAATATTTCATTCTATTTTTGACGTAAAAAATATATCATTTAAATTTTCAACTTGATTTTGGAAAGCCTGTATACTCAACGTTATTTTAATCAGAATAAAATTAAAAAAACATTCCTAAAATAGCTCTTCATTGAATTTCCATCTTACCGAAAGGATTCGGAGAATTTTTTCAGGTACAAAATTCTCTTAACACACTAGAGATAAAAGTTAACAAAATGTTAGTAATGAAGAATTAATCTCAAAGTAATGTTTCCAGAAGAAGGTAGGTACCTCAAGATTGATCTTAACACATTTAATATGACTTATTGAGAGAAATTAATAGAAAACCAAGATGTTGAAAAAAATGCTATATGAAATTATCCAGTAGCAATTTTAAAAATTCTGTAATTTAAAAAATTACAAAAATGGCAAAGCAGGAAACTTTAGACGCCACTCTATCAAGTCTCAATTAAATTAATGTTCCAGAGACTCCATACAGAATAATATCCTCTTGTTGAAATAAAAAAAAAAAGATAAATGTATGAAAAATACTATGTCCTTCAGTGAAAATTAATATTCGAACGAATATTCAAAAAGTGAATGAATGATATGAAATTCTTTCTATACAACACCATATTTACAACACGAATAACTCACAATTATTCCTTGAATAAGGTTTTCCTCCAATAAAAAATATATATGGTAAAACGGGACAAATGAAGTATCCATTAACAGAAATATTCAGAAAGTTGAATTAATGAAAAAAGAAGTGAAAGAAATAAAAATGTTGAAATACACAAGAATTGAACTCAAACACTAAATGATATCAAAATAGGATAAATACTAATTACTTAAGATTTATTTGCAAATACTTACTTTTTTTGAACAAAGACGAATTTGAAGTACAATATCTTACATCAGCCTCTCAAAATTTACGGTATTCAGATTCTAGTTGAACCAAAAGCATCCTAAGGTTGGAAACATTCTTCCATACCAACAATTATCCTCATTTTCTTTTATATTACATTTGTGATTCAGACAAACCTTCATACAGTAATTTGTGCAATGTTTTTAATATTCGACAAATCATTTTCAAATTATAAAATCGAAAAACAAGGTTATTCACGAATATGGCTCTATAGAATATTTTTTGGAAAGACACAAGATTCAGGACTGAAATTCTAAAGGTGAGCTCCAAGTAATAAAACGACTTCTTGTATATTTTTTTAAGGTTTTAGAACTTTCGTTTTTCGAAAGGAAAGACCCATTTTTTATTGCATAAATAGATTCTCCGTTGAATTCTGAGTCTTTTTAATTCCGACAGTTTGAATTTTCCCGAGAAAATTCTCTTTAAATGAGGAAATACGAAAAAAAATCTCAAAATTGAACTCTGTTGAAATACAGACAACTTCGAGGTTTTTTCATTAAAAATTCTCATTTTTGAGAATCTCCGAGAAGAAAGGCTGATGCTTCTTTTCCGATAGCGTGATTTTCAGAATATGATACAGGAGGTCACAAATTCTTTGTCAAAGTTAGAAATGAAAACAACAAAAAATCGTTTTTTTCAAATTGGAACCCCATTTTTTCGAAGCATTTTCGAAATCTTCGTCAATAAATAATAGGAGCATACCTGCAAAACAAAATCGTTTTTCCTGAATATCTCGATAAATATTCATTCATTGGGGTTCCAATTTGAAAAAACGATTTTTTTTATGTTTCGTCACTTCTAACTTTGACAAAGAATTTGTGATCTCCTGTATCATATTAGGAAAATCACGCTATCGGAAAAGAAGCATCAGCCTTTCTTCTCGGAGATTCTCAAAAATGAGAATTTTTAATGAAAAAACCTCGAAGTTTTCTGTATTTCAACAGAGTTCAATTTTGAGATTTATTTTCGTATTTCCTCATCTAAAGAGAATTTTCTCTGGAAAATTCAAACTTTGGGAATCAAAAAGATCCAGAATTCAATGGAGAATTCATTAATGCAATAAAAAATGGGTCTTCCCATTTGAAAAAACGAAAGTCCTAGAACCTTCAAAAAATATATGAGAAGTCCTCTTTTTACTTGAAGCTAACCTTTAGGATTTCAATCCTGAATCTTGTGTCTTTCCTAAAAATATTTTTTAGAGCCATATTCGTGAATATTCCTGTAAACTATAAAATATTGCCGTCACAACTATTAATGTTTGTTAGAAAATTTAAATTTGTCATGGGATAAACAAGAAGTTACTTCATTATTTACAGATACATGTATTATTGAATTGGGATTCGATATTAACTAGTTTTAACTTGTGTTTAGCCTAATAAGAAATTAATTACAGAAAATAAAATATCATTCTGTACCAAGTTTTCAACACAACTTACAAAAATGTTCATCTTAAGAAAATTAGAATCAAATAAAAAACAATTAATTAGCTTATTGTTATTTGATCCAAATTTGTTTGAATTAGGGGTTGATTTGAAGAAAACAATAAAATAGCTGACTTTTTGTTTTCAAGTATTAGAATTCAAATTATTAATTATAAACTGATTAAATATAATTCGAGAATACAACACTGATAACTACGCATTTTTCCCTGTCTATCATGTGAAAATTCAAATTTGTATTTGGCAATTTTAGAAGAAATCAGGGATAAATGGTGGACAAGGTGGTAACAAATTGAATCATCCTTGGAAAAATTAAGTTAGATTGGTCTTAAAGTAAAACAACAAATCAAAGTTCTGAAACATATTTTCATTATCTAAAAACCATACAATCTTGAACCAGCTGCTGCGATCTTCTCTCTTCCATTTTCATCTTCCTTTGAAAAATTAATCATTTTGACTTACTTAAATTCACAAACATCAAGAGTAAACGTAAATTCTGTACCTTCTAGAATGTAAGACAATAATATATATATTTTAAATGAAACTTGAATTCAATGAATTGATAGTCAGGTCAGTGACGCGAACGATGGGTTTCGTCTCTTCTGTCTCTCTCCCTGTCTCTCTCCGATTCCCTGCTCCGTCCTGTGTCTCTTTCTCTGTCTCTGTAGCGTTCTTCGTAATAGCGTGACTTGCCAGGTTCTCCGCTCGCGTCCACCACGTCCGAGGGCGATTTATTTCTTGTTCTCGGTACTCTTGCTCTACGAAGAAATTGGAAAATAGAAACTAAGTTACAAACATCGGAAATATACAATTCTAACTTTTCGCTAACAAACTTCAAAATGATTTAACTAAAATAATTCAAAAACAGCAAGAATTCTCTCGAAATCCATTAATATGTTTGTTGATTAATTTAAATGATAATTATCAGAGTAATGCTTAATTACTTTTTATTTCTAGAAAGGAAATTAATCACAAATAGGTCATTTTCTACTCTTTTCTTCCAGAAAACTTCTAATAAAGCTCCACAATAATGTATATAATCATATGCAATCATTCAAAATTTTTTGGTGAAACTTCATTGAGACGATGAAAAAAGTTGAAAATGAAAATTCCAATTCTATTTCGATCCTTTGACAATAAATATTGTCTAAGGCTAAGGCAACCGAATACATTTAATTTAGTCTGTTATTTGGTATTTCAGAATAAGACATTGTCAGTCAGAATAAAGTTTTGACAAGGGGCATGAAAATATTTAGACGTGGTTGGGAAACAAAAACTTAGTTATTGTTAAAAATTGTAACAAGATATGAACGATAAATAAATAATATTCAACATTTCCCTATATCCTCTACACTTATTATGCTTAAAATGTAGGTAGTTCCAAAATTCTTATACTTCAACAGATTTAAAGGAAATTGAAATGGACAGATGCACAAATACATTAATTAAAAAAAAAAAATTATAGAATGGGATTTCTCAGAAAAATTTGAGATTTTTTTTAGGTTAATAGAACACTAACTATAGAAAAATCTGAGTTAAGTGGAAAATATCACACTTTAAATTCATTGAAAGTCTAAAAAGATGTGTCATGAATCAGAGAACAATTTAAAAAAAATTCCTAACAATGATATGAAATTTTTAATTAGGGAATTTAAAAATCAGGTTCATATTTTAAATCATGCTGATTGAATTGAATGATGTAGGAATAGAATGAACAATATGTGTAGTGCGAAGTAAAAAGTACTTATTTTTGGCACCTCTATAATGTCGTTTTAAGAGACCACTTTTTCGTGGTGAATACATCTTTATCGGTTGTTGAAAAATCTGATAAAAATATGATTAATATTAGGATGATTCGAAAATTTTTAACATTTGGCTAATTCCCGTTTATAGACCCTTAAAATATTATACCTTTCAAAACATTCAATTTGTTCTAGAATTCATAATCTAGATGAACTAAGATTGACATAAATAACACATAGGTACTGATACTGACTGAATGACAATTATTAATTATCCTTCTATCTGAAGTAGAAATCATTTCAGCAGTGATATTTTCATTATAAAACATTCACATTGATGTGATGCAATTTTGACAAAATTATAATAAACCGAAAACAATTTTCAATGTTTATAAAATTTGTTATAATATTAAGTAAAATTTTTCTCTTCATTTTCATTATGCCAGAATAGGCAGAATGAAAAAACATTGACTTCTAAAAAAATTGAATTAATCCTTTGATGTGTAAATTGAATGTCTTTAAATTTTCTATATCAAATATTGAATGAAAATTGATTAGAGTAAAAATATAATTTAAAAGAACGAATAATAATAAGTTTGCAGTGCAACCGCCATTAATTCAAGATTATACAACAAAATATTCCACAATAACCTCTAGTTCAGTCATGAAACAATTAGTGTTTCGAATATACCTCATATTTAAATATTAAGCTTATTAATGGAATTTTTGTTTAAATATTCCGTTTGTAATATTAATACTCTTATTGACTGTTATACTATAAGGAAAATAGGTGACATCTGAAGTCAACCATTTTGATAAGATTCAGCGGGAATTGAAATGGAGTGACTTTTTATGAACAAACAAAAATGATTATATCCAATATTGAGATGTGAAATGATGCAAAAATATATGGAAAAGGCGGGCATATTCCAATATCAGTCTAGAAAATCTGAGTTATACCAAGAATTTGCCAAAAAGCTGCCAACCCAAATACGAATTATAAAAAAAAGTGAAAATTTTGGGAGTCTGTCAGATTTCCTAAAAAAACATTGAATTATCCTACCATATATTTATGTACTTAAATTGGTAAATACCAGACTCATCAGAAATATCTTCACAGTAATCTTACAATACTTTGAACTTGAAATAATTCAACACTTCAAGTTTTACCGTCCAAATAGTTTTATCCATGTATATTTAGAAATATTATTTAATGAATTATTTACCCAAGAACACTAATTATAACAGTGAAACCAAAGATCAATAGCAAGGCGAAATGTATTCATCATTATCATAAAATTTATATTTTCTATGAATTATAAACATTTTGTTGCCTCTATTGCTGACACTATTCAGTTGAAAATTAAAATTGCTATTAATAAAATTAATAGCATCCGTCCCACAATGGGACAATGCTACTTCATATAAATATGTTTTATGTTTTCTTCCTTTTCGAAGAAACAAATGTCGCCACTAGAAAAAAACGATCTTCATCAAAGTTATCAGGTAGATTCAACATCCAGAGCAGAAAAGATATCATAGCAAAAGTAGTAAGACAAACTCATCTATAATTTTTTCCATGATCTTTAATATGCTAAGGATGTTAGAATTTTCGATACTTTTCCTACACAGATCGAAAGATTGTAAAAGTTTTTTAGGTTGTTTTTTAAATTTAAACTAACGAAAAAGGCACAAATTAAAAAACTTTGTGCGTTAAAATTGATCGGAAGGTCTAGAAGCTGCCTCAGTGCAAAAAGCAGGTGTTAAGGAGTTGACTACTAGACATTCATCTGAACTTCTTATTGAATTAAAAAGTTGGCACCAGTTGGTTGAAATTAAAAAAAAAATGTATTCTTCTCAACTGATACTATAAGCGGGACATGCCATAAATTACGCTGTAATATTCCAGGTGACCACAAGAACTAGGGCACCTTTCAAATTGAATATTTTACCTCAACATTAATTAATTATGTCTGGTTCAAGTAAAAATTACCCGAAAGTTTGGTTATTAAATGAGACAGACAGCTCTGTTGTTTTAGCGCAGTGTATTATCGATACCTATTTGTGTTATAAACAAGAGTTTGTTTTTCTTCAGACATGCTAGAAATATTAATAAATCTCTGTTTTAATTCAACCTGTTAATTTGAACAAAACACATCCATATTCAAATGAAAGATCCCTTTTTGACAGTTCCATAACCTTCTCACAACTGTCAAAACGAACGAAATGTCACAATGAAGTTGACAAGACATCAGTTGTTTTGACAGCTCAAACATCCGAGGGATCTTTCATTACAGGATCTCGTGAAAGATCATCTTTTGGGAGTCTTAAAGTTCTTGCAGCCACCCGATATTATTCAAGTTTCGTTAACAATTCATTTTGGACTCACCCTTCTTCCGGATCCCTCTCCCGGTACTCCCTCTCCCTATCTCTGTCTCCTCGGCTCCTAGACCTGTCCCTCTCCCTATCTCTCTCCCTGTAACTCTCAGCGTAGTACCTATCACGTTCTCGATCCCTATCACGGTCTCTATCCCTGCTCCTCTCTCGGTACCTCGAAGTCGACCTATCTCTCCTCGGGCGCCTGTGAGACCTGTCTCTCGACCTCGAACGTTCTCTCCTCGCAGAGCTGTAACTCTTGTCTTCTACACCTCTCAACGTATCTTGAAGGGAACTGATGAGGATCTTGCAACGGTCGTCGTTTGAGACTTTAGACTGTTTAATCAGGGAAATGGCAGTTACGAGAGTCTCGATGGCACTCGCATATTCTCCGGCAGCGGCGTCTGAAACAGCTCTTGAGATTGCCGAAGAAGAAACCGTCCTATTCCTCGACATGATGTCTTCGAACTCCTGCTCGCTTATGGCTGGGATATCAGCTCGATGATCAGGGGGAGGTCCACCGTAAGGAGGCTGAGGCATGCTCGTAGGGGGCCCGTAGTGAGGGGGCACGCTGGCGGGCCCCATCGGGGGGTGGTGAGGGGGGCCCTGGGGGGGCACCTGCGGGGGCATGCCGGGGGCGCTTTGCATGCCCGGGTGCGGCATTTGCGGCGGGGGCCCGTTCTGTGGAAAGAAGGCAGGATTGACATGAGGCGCCGGACCCTGAGGCGGACCTTGGGGCGGGGCTCCCGGGGGCCCGCCCATCGGAGGGGGGCCTCGCGGGCCCATGTTCGGTCCTTGCATGTGCGGCGGGCCCTGATGTGGCGGGAATCCCTGTTGCATGGGCGGGCGATTCCAGTCGGGCCGCATGGGGCCCGGCTGCGGGCCCTGTTGCGGCATACCACGTGGTGGCATTTGACCTTGGGGCGGTCCTTGAAACTACAATAGAAAATTTCGGGTCTCTACACTCATGTTCCTCAACGACACACACAAAAAGGTTTAGTACAGTGCAATTCGAAAATTAAAATTCAAACAAATGATTAGTCTACTTTGAAATCAACAACTCAATATCCCTACAAGACTATTTCAAAATAATTTGATTTAGAATGAAAATTGGTCTATTCTAATTTAGATAGACCAGGGATAAAGTCTTTGGAAATTGTAAGAACTGAAAAAAAATCAAAGTATGAAATCCATTAAAAAGGAAGAGAATATAACAAAAATGAAACAAAGAATAAATTACGAGCAATCTGAGGCAGGGGTTTATCTTAATTCCTAACAAAAGTATTATGAAAAATAGCAAAGTTGTAGATAATAGAGAGTTATGGAAACGCAAATAGAGGCCTAACTTAAATAGAGTGTCCCTTATTGTGACATTTAATCATGCGCATTCGCAAAAGGTGGCCTGTGATAAAATATGAGCCTCCTGTATTTAACCTAAATAAAGGATAGCCGTATTTGAATAAAATATCCCTTATTTTGACAGTTCTCGCAATATTCTAGGTTAAACAGCTTCTCACGAGTGTCAGTATGAAGGAAATGTCATAATGAAGTTGTCAAGAAATAAACCATTCCGATAGCTCAAATATCAGACCAACGTTAAGGGATCTTATATGACAGGATTCTTTAATAAAGTTAGGTTTGTATTTGTGTTTCAATAACTCTCTAATAAAAAGAACAACAACTTTTGTATTTCACTTTTTCACACAACCTCAAAATTGATGTGAAAAATTCAAATAATCTAGGATAAGGTTTTTTTTACAATGTTTGGTGAAAACTTACCTTTTTATGTTCCAAAAATACTGTATATATTTATTTTTTCACCCTATTTTGATTTGATATCGACAGAGTAGCCCAATTTTCATCTGAAAATTCTCATGTCCAAACATCCCTTTTATTAAAAATGAGCTTTTTGTTTTTTGAAATTTAAAATTTACACTGTCAAAAACATGATTTAAAACTGAAATGTTCACGAACTTCCATTAATATTTAATGCTCCATTAAAATTTCAATCCGCCATTAAACAACGTATACATGGCAACCGTCAACGGAATATCCTGTTTAAGGGAGGATTAAAGTTTAAATGAATCATTAAATTTTCAACGACGTTCGTGAAATTTAGACAACTTGTTTAAAATGCAAAAATTGCCATGGTTCTGAAAAATACTCCTTTGTGGAACAAAAAACCTACGATAAAATTAATGTAGACTAAAAATAATATTGGAGATGTAAACTATGATGATCTAAGAATGAAAAAAAAGCCCACAAAAAGAAAAAACTGATAATAAGTAATATTTTCATAGAGCAACATTTTTCTGAAATAAATTGCAACAGTCAAATTTTTTTAGATGAAATCTCATCTTTAATATTAAGAACATTTATTTTCGCATGTTTTTTTGATTTGTAATTTTTTGATTATCATTTCAACATGCATTCTCAGTTTCTCAATCAATTAAAAATGCAAGTTTTGTGCATTTTGAACCATGTTTCTGACAGCCACATTTCAAACTGTTACATCTAGTTTCACAGCAAAGTTGATTTCATTTTCTGAAAAGATATATTAATTTTTTCCTAACATCAAAAAGTAGATATTTTAACGAACAGAAAACCTACAGACTTTTATAAAAAAGCAGATATTTTGACATGGGAATTTTTCATTGAATATTAAGCTGCTTTTTCGACATTAAATCGAAATGGGTTGAAAAAATTATTAAGTTACGACTAAAAAAAAACACAGTATTTTTGGGACACGAAAAGGTGAGTTCTGATCGAATTTCGTGAAAAGAAGATATTTTTTTTTTGTAAATATATAAATAAATAAAATAAAATGAAAATGAAAATGAAAATAAAAATGAAATGAAAATAAATAAATAAAATAAATAGGGTGCAAAAATAAATACATATTTTAAATAAAAAAAATATTGGATGTTGTAAAGAACTAAAAATCAAAATATGGTGAAAAAATTAATACATATTTTAAATCAGAAATATTAGTATGTTTGGAACATAAAAAGGTAAATTAAGAAAAAGAAAATTCTTTGCCTTTACGGAGGCCACATCGGGAACATTTTTGAAACATAGATGAATTCAAAATAGTAATCATCGAAATGAATACCATTTTCAATTCCCCCTTTTTTATAAAAGTCGGTAGGTTTTCTTTTCGTTGAAATATCTACTTTCTGACGGTGGGAAAAATTTATATGTTTTCAGAAAATGAAGAGAACTTTGATGTGAAACTAGATGTAACAGTTTGAAATGTGGCTGCCAAAAACAAAATTTGCATTTTGATTAATCGAGAAATAAGAAAAATTACAAATCGAAAAACATGCGAAAATAGTTGTTCTTAATATTAAAGATAAGATTTCGTCTAAAAAAATGTTATTGATGCAATTTTATTCAGAGAGATGTTGCTCTATGGAAATCTTAGTTATCTCTTATCTATAAGTTTTTTCTTATCTTTTTTTCGTAAAAGACAAAAATGAATAAAATAACATAAAATGTAAATAAATAAATAAAATAAATAAGGTCAAAAAATAAATACATATTTTAAATCAAAAAAATTTGCATGTTTGGAACATAAAAAGATAAGTTCACTAAATCTCGTTTTGGCAGAAGTTAAAAATTAAAAAAAACCAAAATGTAGGTTATTTCAATTGTTCACATGAATTCTGAGGTTATATGAAAAGAGCGTAAAACAAAAGTTGTGGATCTTTTTATTACCTAATGAAGGACCATAGGTCGATGCCTGTTTACTATTAGCAACAAATGACTGTTACTACTTTTTTTTCCATAGAGTTTTGTAGTTATGAGATAAACCTTTTTTTACTCTCAAAAGCTTCCCTTCCACTTCTCGAATTCAGATCACCCGTAACTGAATCTTCCTTTCATTTTTGTTATATTTCTTCCTTTTTTTATCTTATTATAATTCTTTTTTCAAAAATTAACGACCCTGGTCTTTGAAACACCACGTGGTAACAAAGAATAGGCAAAATTAAGAATTCTCCATTCGACCGATCCAAAATAACTATCTCAAATTATGCTCACCATTGGGGGTCTGGGGGGGCCCTGTCCCGGAGGCGGGGCCCCGGGCCTCATGTTCGGCCCCATGTTGGGCGACATGTTGTGCGGGGGCCCGTTGAACCTCGGCCCATTCCATTGCGGTTGCGGCTGGAAACGCGGCGGCTGACCTTGAGGGGGCCCGTTGTACCCGGGAGGGGGCCCCTGCATCCTGGGGCCCCCCGGGTTCATCGGCGGCCTCATCGGCGCGTTCATCGGCATCCTGCCGCCGAAATTCTGGTGGGGACCTGGGGGAAGGTTATTGTTAGAATGGCTGGGATGCTGGGATCTGGGATTGTTATTAGCGGGAGATGGTCGGGTTTTGGACTGACTTTCGAAATTGCTCAGGGCCATTTTGGTGGGGAGGGTAACGACGGGATTTTGGCCGTGGACTTCCTTTTTGGGCAGCTGCTCCATGCAGATGCGCATGCTGGCTTCTGAGCCGAGGGAGATGACGCAGAATCCTTTGGATTGTCCGTTGGCTCGGTGTTCGAAGAATTTCACCTCGTTGAAGTCGTTCACGCCGACGTTTCTGACCGCATTCGCGATATCTTGGTCTGTGGTCCACTGCAATAAAAAAAATCAACTTGAATTCATTAGTTTTAATGTTTTATCTAGTCTTCATCTTTAGAAAATTGTCGAAATTCATGCGGCAAAGGACCCTAATGGTAATCTTTTATGCACTATTCCATAGTATTTTAAGTTATGATTATGATTATTAACATTACTACAAAGACTGCAATATAAATTATTAACAATTATTAGTAAAAATACACTGCGCAAAAAAATTAATGCACTTTAGTATGAGTATCATACATTATTTTCACTAATTATTCATTAAATTCTTTCATTGAAATTGATACAAAATTCCATTTATATCATTTTGTAATTTTTGCATTGAAAATATTGATTGGCAAATCTGTTTTCTATCTCATAAATTTAACAGATGTTAAAAAAATCCGTGGCAGGAGGCCAACATGAAATCAATAAATATCACCATGAGAACTATGCTAGAATTAAATATTCTCGCATGATTTTGTTCTACAGTTAGAAAAATTGGAATTAAAGAATATATTGTTTCTAATTCATGTCGAATGGGAAACCTTCCAAACTTAGGAGAATAACTACACTGCGCAAAAAAATTAACGCACAGTCTGAAAATCTCAATTTTAACGAAAGTTAACTTTACATTGACTTTATAACTTATTTTTTATGTTCTCTCGGGAAGGTTTTGAACGAAACAAGACACATTAAATGGAAGAAAAATTCAAGATTTCACCGAATCTTACGTGAAAGAAGAGAAATGAACACTTTTCAAAATACTGAAATGCTGATAAGTGATTTAATACTTGGTATTTCCACCTCTTGCGTTAATTACAGCTCGGCAACGACGGTTCATACTCAAAATGAGTGATCTTAAAATGTTCTGATCTAATCCTTCCCAGATTTCTCCGAGTTGGATTCCTAAGTCATTAAGAGTAGCTGGTTGATTTTCTGAACTTCTCAGCCTTCTATTGAAGTTGTCCCGAACCTGCTCAATCGGATTGAGATCTGGACTTCTTGCTGGCCATTCCATTCGAGAGACTTCAACCTCTTCAAGGTACTCCTGAACGATGCGCGCACGATGGGGTCTGGCATTGTCGTCCATAAAAATGAAATTTTCAACAATGTATGGGGCAAATGGCACTACATGCTCTTCAAGAATGTTCCTCATATACTTATCAGCATTCATAGCTCCATTATCAATGACCACTAGGTCTGTGCGAGCAGTCAAAGATATTCCACCCCATACCATAATCGATCCTCCCCCGAAACCAGTAGTATTCAGGAAATTGCACTGAGCATATCTTTCATGTCGACGTCTGTATACAAACGAACGTTGATCACAATGGTAGAGGCAGAATCTACACTCATCTGTGGAGAGAACTCTTTCCCAATCGGCCTCTTCCCAATGGATATGCTCTCTCGCAACATCCAAACGCGCCCTTCGAAGGGCTGGGGTAAGAGCTGGGCCTCTTGCCGCGACACGAGGCCTTAAATCATATTCTCTGAGGCGATTTCTTATTGTCTGAGTGCTAATTTGCACCCCATGAGTTTGCTCAAGCTGATTTGAAGGAGGCGAGCGATTGCAAACCGTTGTCTCAACGAAGAAACTCTGAAGTAACGTTTTTGAATGGCAGTTGTTACCAGTGGTCTACCCTGTCCTGGTCTTCGGACATTCATACCTGTCTCCCTGAATCGCTGCAACATTCTGGACATACTTGTATGGGAAACTCCATACCTTTCTGCAATTCTTGGTACAAACCGTGTAACTAGCGCCCTCTATGAGAGTCAGACATCAAAACACATTCATTAGATGTATCAGCTTCCAAAACATATTCGTATAAAATTTCATTACAATGTTGCCAGTAGTTTCGGCAAAATCGTGAAAAATGTGTATATTTTTTTTCTTTTTCAACGCCCTGTATCTTGAATAAGGATGGCGTTACGAAAATTTTTTACTGAACAAACCCCTGATATTTTTCAGTTTTCTATCTATGCTAAAGAGAGGGTCACCTTTTTTGAAACACCCTGTATGTTGACAGAGTCAATCAGAACTACTAGATATAAAAGAATTCAATTACCAAAAACTAGAGGAAAGGAAGAATTAAAAAATGGATAATTGAAAATATTAATGTTGCATGAAATACGGAAAAAAGGAAATAACAAATTACAACAATAACTGTCAACAGATCCAAACAATAAAACAACAGGAAAGCACTTGAAAAATAAAAATTGGTCCTATACTGTGATATTGAATATTTTTATTTGTTTTTTCTTTAGTTTTTAGTTGAATATAGTTTAGATAAGTTTATGCCTTTTTAAATTAGAATATTACGCGAGCAGAGTCGCGTGTTTGAGCTAGAAATCTATAACTCAAACAGGAAAATTCTCATATTATGACTGTTGATTCCTCTCACGAAATGCTGTATGTATTTCTTTACTTTTTTCTGAAAAAAAAGGCTTCGATGATAGGTCTTGAAGAACATTATTTTTTAATATGATTTGTTTTTATCACCTATTTTTTTAATATTATTTGTTTTTATTATCAATTTTTTTTTTCATTACCTATTTTTAATATTATTTGTTTTCATTACCAAATTGGATTTTTGGGCAAGATTAAAAAATTTATGACCCCCCTCTGTTTTTGAATAAATTTAATGCATTTTTTTTCAGCAGTATCATGAATATCGCCTTTTCGATTCATGAATAAAAAAAAATTTCCCAGTCAAGGTTTGAATTTAAATTGAGATAATTTTCAAGAACAAGGGCTTGGGATTCTTTCGCAACACCCCCATAAGAAAAATCCTCTATTAATTTTCACTAGCTTTCAGCTTAAATTTAGAAAAAATTCGAAAAATCAGTAGACGAGAGATTACGGTAATCAAGCACAAAAATAATTTTAACAATATCAAAAGACCAAATTAAACATGTAAGCAAGAATACTAAAATTCTAGTCGTGTTCTGATATACCACTTCATTAATTAGTCGTATAAAAAACACAATTTTAAAAATTTTGAGTTGTTTTTGTTTAGAAAATTAATATCTGCCAGGATATTCGAAGTTAAACTGTATTTTGTTAATTCCCGGAGTTGTTTCTTCTTATATGACAAGAATTGAATTAGGTTTTATCAGTAAATACAATAAAATTGACCTCTTTAATATATCAACTGAACTTTACAGGTAATCTTTTCACAAAAACGGTCGGAGTTCTATTGCATAATGAAGAATTAGTTATAAATTTTCACAACAATGCCATTTTCATTTGAGAAGTAGATTCAACAATTTCTGATAACTTGATTGAAATTAGTTGACAATAGTGGTAAGGATCGACATTATATGCAATTTTGTAATAAAATTTTCAATATCAAATTCAACAAATTGATAAAAAAAAAAAACAAAAAATAGCACTTGTTCAGGTAGGATATACAAAAGTATAATCATTTCACATAACAGCCATAAATATCACATATGAATAAAAACTGTACAATTTAAAAACAAAATGTTAACAAAGAGCCTAGAAATACTATATCAATTCTAACCATGAGTTAGTTCGAAACTATTCCCTTCAATATGAACTACTATCCTTTAAAAGTCTAATAATAAAGGTAATTGATTGCACAGATAAACAATTCTAAACAGTCGATATAACAATTCGATACAAATCTTAAATTGTAACGAAACCTAGAAATACGATATTGTACGAATTGTTAATACAAAATTATTAAACCCAGTCAATAGCAAATAAGATTTCAACAAATCACTATCATTTTTATAATAATACTCAACAATCATTATACATTCATCCCTAATCAACATATATTAGTTCATTTGAATCATTTATTCATTCTCGAGTTCAACTGAACGCTTGAATGGGCAAGAATTGGAAAACATAACGATTAACACCGATAACAGAAATCATAAATTCATCAATTGTTCTCTGTTGGGTGAGAACCACTTACCCATGTTAAATTTCCCACATAAAGTTGGTGCCTGCGTCCCACTGTATTGGGGGTAATATTATTACCCTGCGTAGAGTAAGAGGATCCATTTGTATCTTCATTAGAAGTCCCAGAGACGTTTGCACCTGTTTTGTCAGCATTGTTTGGAGTTCCTGATGTCGCCAAGACATCATCATAGAGGTCAACATTATCGGCACCAAATTCCTCCTGCAAAATAATGTGTGAATAACTGAAGAAATTATGTAAACCAATCGGATGAAAACCACAATTTGATAATTGATGCAAAGTAGATGACAAAAATATAAGCATAAACATTCATTTACCTTTACCTGCACAAATTCTTGATCTATATCGTCTGCATATAAATCGATATCGTTTTCAGCCATTGCTCTAGCCTAAGCTTTTGCCGGTCACAGAAAATTTGTAGCGTTTGATACCATAAAGTCAATTATTGTTGTTCTCCAATTCCATATACCTAAGTTTAAGTTAGGTAGTACTCGGCGAATTCAATGGTGGCGAGTTAATATATTAAAGCTATGTATTTCCCACGCCACGCCATTAACTTTGTTTTCTCTTTTCACAAAAATACCTTTCTGCGTTGTGTTCAGAGCACAACGGATATCGGCAATGACAAATGACGGCTTCGGCTGTACACTTTATGCGCAAGCGCACAGTTGCACAGGAAACTGTTGATTTGAAAGCGCGAAATTCGAAATCTCCTAGGTGAACGAAGTTATACAGGGTGTCTCCACCAAAAATTGAACTCCCCCAAAATTCAGAAACGAAGATTTTGAAGATTTCATTGTTCACGAAATTATGTAATGTTAAACCAAAGAACCTGAGAGTTTCGAAGAATACAAATAAAATTTTAAAGTTCTGTGTTAGGGAAAAAGAAGAAGAAATTTCTATGACGCCACCTGAGGGTAACAACAACTCTGTTTGTTTTCTAAACATCGCAGTTGAAAAATAGCTATTTATAATACAAGTGCAGAAAACATATATTCTTACACGAGTTCAAAATTCAAAAACTAGCCACGAAGTGGCGAGTTTTTGAATGAACGAGTGTTAGAATGAGCCTTCTGTACGAGTATCATACATAATTAGCTCTAATTCGTTGTTTAATCTGTATTTGAACTGATCAAGATGAAAATAACGCATAGATTATGATAGAAACTGATATAATATGAATGCATGAATGAAGTATGTCAAATTGCAATTCCCAAATTGTATATTCTATGTTTTACAATCACAGAATACCTATTTGTCACGATTAGTAGAGCAAATGTAATGTGTACCATAGAATTCGACATTGATAGATAAAACAAATTTTAGAATAATATGCGTGATCTGTGACACCTATTTCAGTTTGTCTATGACCTAGATTTCTAATTTATTCATGATACGAAAGAAGGTTTCAGATATTATGATGCTCCTTATTAATCGAAGACGTATATTGATTTTGAAAATCATTATTTCTTCATCCTATTCATACATAAAATTATAAATATCATCGTTTCATGCGACATTTCTAGTTTCCCAAAAAAGTTGTCAAATACGTCATTAGCGTCACAATCGTGATCTCATAATAAATTGTATCAATCTTGTTGTAGACCAAAATTGGCGTCTTCTATAACATTTTGACATGTTCTTGAACTCCAATTAAATTTTCACATCAGAAACAATTAGTTGTCGCACATTTAGCGAATATGACAAGTCGTTTCGCAATTCCGAATACAATAAGAACATGACGTGCGATCTCAAAAAGCTAATCACAATATTAAACATTGCTCTTATCGTGCACATAAACGAGTCATGATTCAACTCTAGTATTTTAATGGGTTGGGAAAGCCCACGCGGTGCATGTAAAAATGTTATTGTGCTGTTGTTCGATTCAAAATTATTTTTGGCGCACAAACACAATTGATATTCGAAAGCTAAACTCGAAATTGGCGCCAGTGTTCATTTATCTTCTCTCTCTCTTCACACCTATTTCTAGAAAGAGTCGCGTTCCCATCTACCATCCTCCAATTGGAAAGCGAAACGAGAGAGAGGGAAATATGAAGGAATGAGTTATGACATTCGTATTTACAGTCGTTTGATTCGTTGAACAATTTAGCTTGTGTACGTGCCGCTGACTGTTTGTGCCTTTACTGTTATTCTTCCTTAATAACTAAAATATCAGTTCGTCAACGAGTATTACTCGAAAAACCAAAGAACCATGGCTTTCATGATGCCTGTAGTTAAAAACGACTGGGATATCTACAACTCGAAGAGAGGCAGAAGAGTTTCTGAATGTTCCAATCCTCAGAGTTGCTGTCGGTCAAGAAAAGTGTCTGAGAGTAAATCAGAAGGGCCGAGTCTTTCCACGTCTCCTGGGAATGATTTCCAGTTTACAGCACCAACAAGTAACAAGAGTTCTTCGAATATGTCCAAGCAGAATAGCTATTCTAGAGCTAGCTCCAGGGCTTCAGAAGTTAGTCTTCAAAGTCCAGTGAAATCTTCGTCTTCAAGTCCACCAAAAAGTGACTCGAGTGCGAGTTTGAACAACTTTCACTGCAGACTCCTAGACAAGTTGAAGAAGTCTTTGAAAAATAAGGATAGTGACGGTGAAAAGACCAGTTCCTGAAGAGTATTTTCAGAAGAACACTCCACCTCCAATCCCTACCACTATGGATATATGGCTATGCAACGACTACGTATGTTTTCAGCAATTTTCATTGCCCTGTGATATGTAGTTTATTAATAGAATAGCTATAAATTTGTTGATTTATATTGTCAAGCTTGCACAATGTTTACTGGTTGAGTGCCAACATTTTTATTTGGTGAGGTGCAACTGTTGAATTCTTAAGTAGTTGAGTATTTTTGATATATCAGAGGGGACAATATTTTTTTAATGATATTGAAAGTGATTATGATTACATTTACATGACTCATAATTGAAATATGATGACACTGAAAATATTTTATGAAAATTTTCCATGACGTATAGGTAGATTCATAGTTTAGACAATTTGTTGTGTGTTAACAGTATTATTTTTCAATTGAATTGTTCATACTTAATGGACCCCTCAGATTAATTTGAAAATTAAACGTAGGTACATCATTTTTTACCACTGTAGTGCTGTTTACCACCATCTTAGAATTAGTGAGATGATTGCAGGGCCCCTTTATGCAATATGTTGGTTGTTTGGTAGCTTGCTTTATACTTGAATGAACAAAAGACTGTAAGGAGGTACTATGGAGTATGACTTTCTAAGTACTATATGATTGTTATCTAAACTACGTATTCATAGATTTAAGGACGGGAGAAGGCTAATAAGAAATATAGGGAGACCAATTTATCCAAAATTTTTTGATACATATTTTTCGATTGATGTAGTCAAATTAATTTTGGAATTACTTAAGAGGAATCCTTTTAGGGGAAGCCCGATCAACACCGATTGTAACACTCTTAATGTCAGTATGATTTCTTCAAAAGAATCATAACATTCCATAGAATAAAGATTTATTTCGATTTTTGTGAAACCTGTTGAGTTTTATTGTTCTGAAACTTCGAGATTAGTGTAAGATCTTTCAATTTTTCGATCAGACTTTTAATGATAAAAGTTTTATCAGATAATAAAATATAAGCTTGAATAAAGTGTGCTTTTTACAGTTGAGTATTCTTTTTCCTTTTCTTCGTCATAATGAGACAAAAAAGTTCCCAAGATTACCAATTTGTTTGGAACAATGTATGTGATTAAAATAATAATGTGGAGGTCAAATTGGATTGATCAATTAGTATGAAAATTTGAGAGTTTGCAAATTTTTTAGTCATGAAACCTTGAACAGAACCAATAACCCCCCTTTTGACTACGCCCTTTATTCAGTTTAACCTGTACGTATTTAATAAAGCCTGGTCATAAAAAAACATTGAAAATTGTAAAAAGTGAAAAAAATAATAGTGGGATGAAGCCCATTGGAGAAAGAAGATAATATAACAAAAATGAAAAGAAAAATAAATAATGAGCTATGTGAGATCAAGAAGGAGATAAGTCCTAGGGAAAAAAATTGAGATACAAAGTTGTAAGTGATAAAATAACGATCCACAACTTTTGCATTACTTTTTTCACTTAAATTCAGAGTTTATGTGAAAAATTCAAATAAATCAGTTTTTGGTTTTATCTTTTACAAAAATAAAAAAAATTCTCACGAAATTTGATGGTAACTACACTGTCATTTTATGGATTCAACATATCTATTTTTTCACCTCATTTTGAGTCGATATCGAAAAAATAGCCTAATGTCAAATCGGAAAATCTCACGTCAAAATATTTGCTTTTTTAAAATTGTGTTCTTTTTATTATTTCAAATCTATTCTTTCTGATGGTATAAAAAATATGCATATACGGTAAATTTTCTCATTCAAATAATGCAGATGATATCCCTTTCAAATCCTATATTAAATATTTATCAAGAATAACAATTTTTTTGCAATCTTTATGTTTTATAATTTGCAATTTTTGTTTACCAATATTGATTGGTAAGATTAGATGCAACATATATGTCGCATTTTTTAAGAACATTTACCTGTAATATATATTTTTTTTATACCCTCGGGAAGTATATAAATTAAACGAATAAAAAGATCTCAGCTTTTTTCGATATAGAGTCGAAATAAAAGGTGAAAAAATAAATACTTTGAATCAAAAAAATTACAGTGTATTCGGGACATAAAAATGTAAGTTTTCGCAAAAGAAATGCTTTTTGTAGAAGATAAAAATAAAAAACCCAAAATTAGGTCATTCTGGAAATTTTCTCTTCAGTGTGTGCCGATACTATTTGTATTAATTAGTATCATATATTTATTTCTCAAACGTTGAGTCAGTTTTCTGATCTAGATCTAGATACATTAATAATGAAACGACAATTTAATGTCTTCAATAAAACAATAAACAATTTATAAAGTCATAATGGGTCGAAGTGGTGACCTTAAAGTTACTGGTTGAGTGCCAACAATTTTATTTGGTCTTTGAGGTGCAACTGATGTCTTGAGTAGTTGAGTATTTTTGAGATATCAGAGGGGGCAATATTTTTTTAATGATATTGAAAGTGATTATGATTACATTTACATGACTCATAATTGAAATATGATGACACTGAAAATATTTTATGAAAATTTTCCATGACGTAGGTAGATTCATAGTTTAGACAATTTGTTGTGTGTTAACAGTATTATTTTTCAATTGAATTGTTCATACTTAATGGACCCCTCAGATTAATTTGAAAATTAAACGTAGGTACATTATCATTTACCACTGTAGTGCTGTTTACCACCGTCTTAGAATTAGTGAGACGATTGCAGGGCCCCTTTATGCAATATGTTGGTTGTTTGGTAGCTTGCTTTATACTTGAATGAACAAAAGACTGTAAGGAGGTACTATGGAGTATGACTTTCTAAGTACTATATGATTGTTATCTAAACTACGTATTCATAGAATTAAGGACGGGAGAAGGCTAATAAGAAATATAGGGAGACCAATTTATCCAAAATTTTTTGATACATATTTTTCGATTGATGTAGTCAAATTAATTTTGGAATTGCTTAGGAGGAATCCTTTTAGGGGAAGCCCGATCAACACCGATTGAAACACTCTTAATGTCAGTATGATTTCTTCAAAAGAATCATAACATTCCATAGAATAAAGATTTATTTTGATTTTTGTGAAACCTGTTGAGTTTTATTGTTCTGAAACTTGGAGATTAGTGTAAGATCTTTCAATTTTTCGATCAGACTTTTAATGATAAAAGTTTCATCAGATAATAAAATATAAGCTTGAATAAAGTGTGCTTTTTACAGTTGAGTATTCTTTTTCCTTTTCTTCGTCATAATGAGACAAAAAAGTTCCCAAGATTACCAATTTGTTTGGAACAATGTATGTGATTAAAATAATAATGTGGAGGTCAAATTGGATTGATCAATTAGTATGAAAATTTGAGAGTTCGCAATTTTTTTAATCATGAAACCTTGAATAGAAGCAATAACCCCTCCTCTGACTACGCCTTTTATTCAGTGTAACCTGTGCATGTTTAATAAAGCCTGGTCATAAAAAACCATTAAAAATTGTAAAAAGGGAAAAAAACGAAGCCCATTGGAGAAAGAAGAGAATATAACAAAAATGAAATGAAAAATATATAATGAGCTATCTGAGGTCAAGAAAGAGATAAGTGTGAGCTTTCAAGGTAAAAAACGGTTTATTCTCGGCAAAAAAATTGAGAGACAAAGTTATAGATGATGAAAAAATGATCTACAACTTTTGCATTACTTTTTTCACGAAAACTCAGAGTTTATGTGGAAAATTAAAAAAAAACTAGTTTTTGGTTATTTATTTTTATTTTTTTCAAAAAATTTGGTGAAAACTACACTGTAACTTTTTGGATTCAACATATCTATTTTTCACATCATTTTGACTCGATATCGAAAAAATAGCCTAATTTCAAATCGAAAAATCTCACTTCTAAATATTTGCTTTCTTAAAAATGTTATCTTTTTATTATTTTAAATCTATTCTTTCTGATGGTATAAAAAATATGCATTACTGTGGTAAATTTTCTCATTCAAATAATGCAAATGATATCCCCTTCAAATCCCATATTTATCAAGAATAACTATTTTTTGCAATCTTTATGTTTTATAATATGCAATTTTTGTTTTAAAATATTGATTGGTGAAATCAGATGCGACGTATATGTCGCATTTTCTGAAAACATATACCAGTAATATGTATTCTTTTTATACCCTCGGAAGGTATATAGATTTCAAGGAATAAAAAGATCTCAGCTTTTTCCGATATTGAGTCGAAATAAGAGGTGAAAAAATAAATACTTTGAATCAAAAAATTACAGTGTATTCGGGACATAAAAATGTAAGTTTTCACAAAATTTTGCGAAAGAAATGCTTTTTGTCGAAGATAAAAATAAAAAACAGAAAAATAGGTCATTTTGGAATTTTCACTTCTCTCTTCAGCATGTTGCTTGTGCTTTCACTATTTGTAGCAATTTATATTTTATATTTACTTCTCAAATGTCGGGCAGTTTTCTGATCTAGATACATTAATATTGAAAGCACAATTTAATTTATTCAATAAAACAATAAACAATTTATAAGTCATAATGGGTCGAAGTGGTGACCTTGAAGTTTGAATTCTTTTTTGTGCACATGCGCTGAAAATGTCGTTTGTGCGCATGCGCAGTGTTGCCAAATAGCATATTTTTATCCGAATTGCTGATTCTTTTTGCCTCTCGAGGATTTGTCTAATTTTTTCGAGTCTTTACAAATGCCAGGAGGCAGTGAATTTTTTTCTTACTTATTTTCCCAGTCGAAGTGAATCCTTCAACATTTCCTCTTCAAAAATTCGATTTTACGTCTCCGCAACGTTTTTTTACAGGCACGAAATTTTCGAAACCTTGTGAGAGAGATCAGAAAAAATTCAATGTGAATCAGTCTAGAAACATTTGAAACCAGTTTCTAAAACGGAAGACTCTTGTGAAACGGTACCTGGTTTGTCTGATTGACCAACCTTAAACTATTAAAAATGAATACGATTATCACTTAACCGGTCATAATATTTGAGAATTCATTAGATATTGGTTTAAATATAACTCAGGAGTTGTTTTGAAAGCTAAATTTATCCACAAGGGTCAAGGATAAGCAGTATATGCAATAACACGGGAGATAAGCTATCTTATGAAAATCTGTACAATATTTTTTATTTATTACTTAAATAGAGATAACAATTTATTGATATCCAGGAGTAAGTCTTCATCTTCAAGATTCAAATTCAGCACGTTATGTAAATTATTTCCTTATTAGAGGTTGCTTTCTAAAAAAAGAATGTAAATTCGTTCAAGGTCATTTCTTCAAGTTCGTTGTTCTCGTGATTGGTATCTTAACACTTTAACAGATATATTAGAAGTTGTGCTACAGTCAAATTCTAAACTTTCGCGAATCTAATAGATTAAAATTAAAGAATCGAGAAAAAGTTTGATATGCGAGGAAGAAAGAATGATTTTGAATATATTTAAAACTTTTACAAAAACTAACTACCTTAAGGCAGACATCCAATGACCTTGAGATGTCAAGGTCACACTCGTTGGGCGTTGCCAGATTGGAAAATTATTCAGGTTCTAGAAGAATCTAGTACTTTTGAAACATTATGAAAAATTAAAAAATGTATTATAAAATGCATCGTCAGAATTCTACTACAGAAAATCATTCACTGCGCCTAAAAAACATTGTGTACCATTTTAAAATTTGATATCGTTTCAAACGAAAGTGGAGCAAAGTTAAAGCCGAAGGAATATATCTTAATATATAAAACAAAGTCGGCCATTTGGTTGGTTACACCATTTACAACACAAGATTGGATGAACTGTTTGTTACGAAAGTCTTTTTTTTGGATTCTTCTACGACGGGGTTAACATAAAATACATTAAAACACTGAAAATTTCGATGAGATGGAAAAAATAGGAAATAAAAATATCTTAAACGTTAGTTTAGGATATTTGATATATTGATCCAAAATACTGTTATAAAATTGCTTGAAATTAATTAACTATATTAATAAAGACCAATTTTCACACATTTTATGCTGAAAGGGGGTGGTTTATATGGTCTTGAAATATATGAAGACCTTCATAAAACTTCATATACCGCTACTGAGGCCCAAAAAGAATGAAAATGTCTAGAACCCCCTTAATTTGTCTTTGAAACGAAGAGAAGGTTCAACCTTCTGAAAATTTTACCAAGAATTTGGCATAATTTGTTGAAAGCGACACCTACAGTTGATTTATCGAAACATTCCTCATATTCTCAAATTGGCACTTCTTTCAAGTTCTAGTATTTCTTGGCAGTAATGTATGAAATTTTTTCACAGGAAAGTTGCACGGTACAAATTGTGATATCTGTGATTCTGTGTTATCTGTGGTCCTGGATTTGTCTGTGGTCGTGAGCATAGACATGTAAATCGCTTCGCGCAAGTGGGATTAGAGGTTAAAATTTTAGGTTAAGTGTACACACACTTTCAAACTTCGAAAAATGGAAGAAAAAAAGAGGATTAATTTCGTATCTTGCGTAAAATGGATAGAAAAAGGAGTAGCCCGAACGGAACCCATAAAAATCAAAATTTCGAAGGAGGAGTTGGTTGAAATGATCAAAACTACTAAAGAGGAGTACAAGTAAGTGAATTTTGAGAATCTTGGGTTCTTCAATGAATCAATGTTGATATTTTCAGTTCTACAATAACTGAAGGAGAAGATGAGAATGATGATGTCGATATGGAGCTGAATGAAGAAGGTGTGTTGATATAAATAATAAAAAATCATCAGTTGTGTGAAAAATGATTTAATTTCAGATGATGACAATGTAGACTCGACAGATATTTCTTCACTCAATGAGTTATCTACAAACCCTGAGGATTACCTTAGTGATTCAGAAGAGTCAGATAAAGAAGACGACCTGATAAAACCAAGTGATAACTTGTTGCTTCTTGGTCGTTTTGATGGGGACGCTTGTATGTTAGAAGTTCATGGTAGGCAGTATGTGATTTTCATTATTAACGTATATTCACTCCCTTATTCCTCAATTTCAGTGTACAACGAAGAGGAAGCTTCGTTCTACTGCCACCACGATGTAATTTTACCGAGTTTCCCAGTTTCTTTCGAATGGCTGAACTACGAACCTAATAGTCCGGTAGGAAATTACTGCGCTGTTGCCATGATGGATCCAATCATCGAAATTTACAATCTGGACGTAATGAACATAATCGAACCTAGTTACAAGTTGGGGCGCAAACCGAATCGTAAAAAGGGAATAAGACGGGTGGGACATAAAAGTCATGTGCTTTCGTTAGCTTGGAACAAAACTTACGATCATGTTTTGGCTAGTGGGTCTGCGGATACGAGTATAATATTGTGGGATTTAGAGAAGAAGGAGCCTAGTACTACGATAAAAGCTTTCGAAAAGGACGTTCAGTGTCTGGAATGGCACAGGGTTGAAACCCAGTCACTTTTAGCAGGTGAATACCTTGATTTTACTTGTACTTTTCTATAATTTTGTGGTAAATCTGCGAGAATATCACAGTTTTCATGGTTCTATTTAATGATTAAATGTTGGCTTGTCATTTGTTCATTATCTGTCAAATTTATGTCAGAAAACAGTTTTGCCAATCGATATTTTTCAATGGAAAAATAACTAAACGATATTTATGAAAGAATTCTATTAATTTCATTACAAATTCAATAAAATAACGAATAATACTTGTTCTGAAGGCATATTCTAACACTCGTTCATCTTGAACTTTTGTTATTTTGTCTAATTTATTGAAATTAATAGGATATTTCCATGAATATTGTTTAGGGATTTTTTGATTGAAAAATGTGGATTGGCAGAACTGTTTTCTCTGAATTTGACAGATAATAAATAAAGACGTATAAAGAATGAATCTAACCACGAAAACTGTTCCGAATAATATTGAATTTTTTTTTCAGGCGGATGCGATAACCAAGTGAAACTTTTTGACTGCAATACTCCGGACAGTCATCTTACTTGGAAATTAGATGGAGAGTGCGAAAAACTAACTTGGCATCCACATCAACCTTTCACGTTTTTGGCAGGAACCAGCGTGGGATCTCTACAATGTTTCGATTGTCGGAAAGGTGAGTATTTCATTCACAAAAAAAATTGCTGATTTCCGAGTGCCTATTTTACTTTTTGAGTTGATTGTTGCGTGAAAACCGGTTAGGAAAGAAGTATGTCGATATTTGAAGAATTAGTGGACGAAAATTTATCAGAATTAGACCAACGAAAACGCATAAAATACATATAGAAAACATTGATCTTCATAACTTGGAGATTTATTAAAACACCTTTAATATCATACTTAGAACGATTACTCAACTAAGCGTATCTCGAAGTTAATGGTCTCCTAAATTTATTGACAGTTGCACGACTGTCACTCAACAGAATCTCAAGTGAGGGACCCTCAAATATTTCTATCTAGTAATATTTCAGTTTTTCATGTTGTGAAACTTCACCCTTTTTTCAATCAAGCAATTTCATTGGCTTTCTGCTAAAGATGATAGTTGTCATTTCCTTATCCTAACTTTGTTGTCATTTTGTGACGATTTCATGTATCAGTCAACGTTAGATTGGCTTGTTGAAATTTAAATTTTTTTTTGGTTTATACAGGGTTATTCACGAATATAGCTTTATAGAATATTTTAAGGCAAGACACAAGATTCAGGATTGGAATTCTAAAGGTGAGCTTCAAGTAAGAAGACGACTTCTCGTATATTTTTTGGAGATTCTAGTACTTTCGGTTTTTCCAGAAGTGACATCAACTTCCGTTTTTCAAATGGGAAGACCCGTTTTTTATTGCATGAATAGATTCTCCATTGAATTCTGAGTCATTTTGATTGCAAAAGTTTGAATTTTCCCAAGAAAATTCTCTTTAAATGAGGAAATACGAAAAAAAATCTCAAAATTTAACTCTGTTGAAATACAGACAACTTCGAGGTTTTTTCATTAAAAATTCTCATTTTTGAGAATCTCTGAGAAGAAAGGCTGATGCTTCTTTTCCGATAGCGTGATTTTCAGAATATGATACAGGAGGTTACGAATTCTTTGTCAAAGTTAGAAGTGACGAAACTTCAAAATTTCAATTTTTTCAAATTGGAACCCATTTTTTCGAAGCATTTTCGAAATCTTTGTCAAAAAATAATAGAAGCATATGTCCAAGATGAATATTTTTCGAGATATCCAGGAAAAACAATTTTGTCTTCAATTTTCAATCTCATTCTAAATGTGTTTTTTTTACTGGAAAATAATTAGCTGTCAAATGACATTTTTGGAAATCGGTTATCGAGAAAATATTTTCTTATAGTTCAGACGAGTTCAGTTTATCTTTATTTTTTAGAGCTTGGGATAATTTCCGAAATTCTTAACATTGGAGAATTTTTTTTTTGTCATTGTAGGGAAATTTGAATTTTCAGTCGTGAAATTGTTACATGTTCTGTTAATCATTCTTTCAAAAGCAGTAAAAATTATTACAAATTATTTTTTTCCGCATTCCTGAGAATTTTTTACGTTGCCTTCACTAATACTCACATTGAGAACTTTAAACCAATTGTTGTTCTAGCATTACAGATGATAATTTAAGAACTTGACTCGTCTGAATCATAGAAAATATTTTCTCGATAATAGAGATTTCCAAAAAAAAATTATTTTCCAGTAGAAAAACACATTCGGAATGAGATTGAAGATTGAAGACAAAATCGTTTTACCTAAGTATCTCGAAAAATATTCATTTTGGGATAAAAGTCTTGGACGTATGCTCCTATTATTTTTTTGACGAAGAATTCGAAAATGCTTCGAAAAAATGGGGTTCCAATTTGAAAAAATGATTTTTCGATATTTCGTCACTTCTAACTTTGACAAAGAATTTGTGACCTCCTGTATCATATTCTGAAAATCACGCTATCGGAAAAGAAGCATCAGCCTTTCTTCTCGGAGATTCTTAAAAATGAGAATTTTAAATGAAAAAACCTCGAAGTTGTCTGTATTTCAACAGAGTTTAATTTTGAGATTTTTTTCGTATTTCCTCATTTAAAGAGAATTTTCTCTGGAAAATTCAAACTGTTGGATTCAAAAAGACTCAGAATTCAATGGAGAATCCATTTATGCAATAAAAAAGGGGTCTTCCCATTTGAAAAACGAAAGTTGATGTCACTTTCGGAAAAACCGGAAGTCCTAGAACCTTAAAAAAAATATAGGAAAAGTCGTCTTCTTACTTGAAGCTCACCTTTAAAATTTCAATCCTGAATCTTGTGTCTTTCCTCAAAATATTCTATAGAGCCATATTCGTGAATAACCCTGTATATGGGAGATGGTTCATTTCAGGGAAAACTTAACACTAAGTGAGTTCAATGCAAACGGCCCTAAGAATATGAGGAATGTTTCATTTCATCAACTGTAGAGGGCGCTATTCACAAATTATGACAGATTCTTGGTAACTTATTCAAACATTTGAATATATTCTGTTGTTATAAAATGATGGCATGAAAGTTTATATGAAGTTTTCTTCTTTTATTCAAGTTTATTTTGCTTCAATTCAACGGATTTTTAGCATGAACAAACAGTTAAACTTCATTTACATATAACAGAAGAGAAATATCACATAGAATACAATACAAAATTTAGATTGAGTTGATTAAGAAAAATTCAAGAAAACTTCATCAACTCAAGTGTGTTATATGAAAATTCAGCTTATTGTCTGTTCAATAAGAAACAAAAATTACCATTTCTTCAAAGTTTTACATATTTCCAGGTCAATTATGGTCACTATCAGCTCACGAAAAAGAATTGAGCGGTATTTTTATAAGCCCAGAATGTCCTGGATTACTAATAACTGGATCTCATGATGGCATGGTGAAAACTTGGGACTACAATGGGGAGAACCTTCCAGAACTAGTTCACATGAAGGACTTCGACATGGGAATAATCCTCTCGATGGAGGGATCTCCAAACAACCCTTTCGTTATAGCAGCTGGGGGTGACAAAAGAGACAATAATTTCGTGGTTTATGATATGAGGAATATTGACGAAGGTATGATTAAGACTTAAAACTTGATAGTTAAATTAATTCCTAATTCATTTTTGATTACTTTCTTGCAGTGAAGCACAAGTTTGAAACAAGGGAGTTGAAAAGACAAGAACTTTCGGGGATTTCTCAGCAGTGAAGTAATTAAAGTGTAATTATAGGTCCTGTTGAAGAAGTGAGGTGCAAGAAAGAAGTTTGTACTGTTGTAAATGTGAAAGGTTGGACTGAAGAAGTTGATTTGATATTATTGTTGGATTATAAATAAATATAGTCGATTTTTTATCTTTTTTTATTTTTTCTTGGGGCGATGAGGTTTGTGAAAGGTGAGTTGACTGTTTTCAAAATATTGATTGGTTAATTTTCCCGAGAAAATTCTCTTTGAATGATGAAATACGAAAAAAATTTCAAAATTGAACTCTGTTGAAATACAGACAACTTCGAAGTTTTTTCATTGAAAATTATCATTTTTGAGAATCTCCGAGAAAAAAGGCTGATGATTCTTTTCCGATAGCGTGATTTTCAGAATATGATACAGGAGGTCACAAATTCTTTGTCAAAGTCAGAAGTCACGAAACATCAAAAAATCGTTTTTTTCCAAATTGGAACCCCATTTTTCGAAGCATTTTCGAAATCTTCGTCAAAAAATAATAGGAGTATACCTCCAAGACTTTTATCCCAAAATGAATATTTTTCGAGATATTCAGGAAAAATGATTTTGTCTTCAATTTTCAATCTCATTTCAGATGTGTTTATTCACTGGAAAATAATTAGTGGTCGAGTGAAATTTTTTGAAATCTCTGTTATCAATTAAATATTTTCTTATAGTTCAGACGAGTTCAGTTTTTCTTTATTTTTTAAAGCTTAGGATAATTTCTGCAAATTCTACAGTTTAACAATACATCTTCACTGGTGAAATTAATACATAAAGTATCAAATTATTATTATTTTATTGTATTAAAAATTTTGCAGACTTAGGTTGTAATTATATTAGTTTTCTTATACTTTTAGTTGAGTAAATTCTACTATAAAACAGTAAAATCAAATGTCAAATAAAACATATAAATTTTTTTTAATTATCTCTTGCCCTGGACAATGCTAAAATCTACACTTTGTAGGATATTCGGATAATATTAATAATATTTGGATTGTTCTATCAGCAGTCACGTCACTCGAAAGAGAACTGAATACAATGTTGAAAATTAAACATAAGGGGGAGGTAAAATGAAATACATTATTTTTCCAATAGATGGCTCTGGTTATCTATATCTCGTGTTGTATAAGTCCGATCGAACTCCTCTAGATGGCGCTAGAAAGATGAGATTTTGACAGTCTTGTGATAAGTTGAGTCAGTTCAATTTGAGCCAAAGAGACCCAAGGTCATAGCTATAGTGTCTTCCATTACCAATGAATCTTTCCCGTAGCAGTAAAATATGGCAATAACCTGGAGCTATACAGGGTGTACCAAGTTCGGAGGCCTGGAGAACTGGACCTTTTTGAAATCTGAAAATTGGGATTATGATATTGTTTGACATTATCTACCGAGCTAAAATATTCTTGGAGCAAGACCACTTTCAGTTATACCTACATATCGAGAAAAAAAATTCAAAAATTTTTTTTACGGTTTTTTTGTTTCCAATGTTGATAGAGTATTCAATTTTGAATAAACTCGTTTTCTAATCGTTGCATTCGTCGAAATACTTTCCAAAACATCGAGAATAAACTGAAGAAAAAAGGGGAATTCGGTATTATGTTTCTTATTCCTATTCTGAATAACTTAAGCACAAACAGTTTTCACATATTTGAAGTCGAAGACTGTGAGAATATTATACATTTCTAGAATTTTGCAAAACTCGTCACAGCGTGTTCCAAATGTTGGGACAAAAATTGAGAACAAGATTGGCTCATAACTTTCGTTTTTCGAATCAAAACCAAATTTTTTCATGATTTCATTGGATTCTGCAAAAAAATGTTGATAATGTTTTAACATGTTTATTTTCCTAGAATTAATAATTCATGAATTATTTAGGATTTTCTGATTTTATGTCGTACGTAGCGTCAAATTCATAAAATCTGTTTCATATCAAAAATGACCTTGGTCATAGAAAATAAATTATTCCAATATAATTCACTAGGGACACACCTCTTTTCTGAATTAATTTATCATTGTTGATATGAAATGATTATGAATTTGTCACCACGTTCGAAATAAAATCAGAAAATCCTAAATAACTCAAGAATTATTCATTTTAGGAACATTAACATGCGTTGGAACATTATCATTATTTTTCTTCGCAAAATCCAACGCAATCTTGAAAAAAGAGGTTCTAATTCAAAAAACGAAAATTATGAGCTAATCTTGATCCCAATTTTTGACCCAACATTTGGAACACCCTGTGACGAGTTTTTCAAAATTCTAGAAATGTACAATATTTCCACAGTCTGCGACTTCAAATTTGTGCTTAAGATATTTAGAATAGGAACAATAAACATGATACAGAATACTCTTATGCCCCTTTTTTCTTCAGTTTTATTTCAATATTTCGACGAATGCAACGATTCGAGTACGAATGTATTCAGAATTGCATACTCTATCAAATTCAAACACAAAAAATAGAAAAAAATTTTTGAAATTCTTCTTTCACTCCCTGTATAACTGAAAGTGGTCAGGCTCCAAGAATATTTTAGATCAGTAGATAATGTCAAACAAACAATAACATAATCCCAATTCTCAGATGTCAAATAGGTCCAGTTCTCCAGAAACGCCTAATAAGCCGTCGAACTTGTATGTGTTCAGTTTCGATAATTGTCTTATTTCCAAATTCAAAAAGTCCCCTAGGAACGTGCAGATAATTTTTATGAATTCAAGTTGGGTCAGATAGAAATATATTCTGACATATTTGTAGTTCTGATATGACCGAATTTGTTCACAACACTAATTAAATTGATTTTATCTCTGTTGGAAATCCAAGGAATTTTTATGATAAAGATGAAAAAAAAAATAACAATTGAATGTAAGGATAACATAATATACAAAAAACTTGGCTAAAATATTTCGAAGAAATAGGAATAATTCTGCTTGAAATGTTTATATTCTCATTTTCGAAATGTCTTTCTGTTTGACCTGCTAATAAACATAATGTTTATAGCAGTGGACATAAAAATTTAGTGCTTACTAGACACTAGAAATCATAGGTTTCCTCAGGAATAAAGTAGGAACTTGAGTTCTCTTCATTTCATTTTGGAATGTGAAATGTAAACCGCATATTCTCTTCCTCTAGAAATAATGAAGGGAATGAGCATCTTGCTTTATTCCTAGAGAATTCAATTTCTTAGCAACTATTTTGTTCTTCGGAAACCTATAAAACTCAAACAAACATATGTTAGAACACCATCATCATTTTTCTTCGCAAAATCCAACGCAATCATAAATAAATAGGGTTTTAATTCGAAAAACAAAAGTTATGAGCCAATCTCGATCTCTATTTTTGACTCATTATTTGGAACACCCTGTGACGAGTTTTTCAGAATTCTATAAATGTACAATATTTCCAGTCTTCGATTTCGTAAATAAGAAAACGGTTTATGCTTAAGATATTTAAAATAGGAATAACAAACGTAACACCGAATACTCTTATCTCCCTTTTTTCTTCAGTTTTTTCACGGTATTTTGAAAAATATTTCGACGAATGCAACGATTCGAAAACGAATGTATTCAGAACAGAACCAAAATTTGTTGAAAATTTTTTTTCATTCCCTGTATAAATGAAAGAGGTCAGGCTTCAAGAGTATTTCAGATCGGTTGATAATGTCGAACAATATCATAATCCCAATTTTCAGATTTCGAAAAAGTCCAGTTTTCCAGAAACGCCTAATAGACCTTCGAACTTGGTACACCCTGTATATATTATGAATCCTGACCTGTATTGCAGGCAAAGTCGTCCTTTCAAGGTGCAAAAGCCAGCTGAAAAAATACTGCGAGAGCACCAGTCTTCATGGATTCCACTACATTACTGATCTTCACTCGAATCTGATCCATTCGCTCCTTTGGGTGATGCTGTGTTTCTCAGCAACAGCTTTCACAGTATTCCTCATATGGATGCAGTGGGATCGGTACCAAACACACAGGATCAGCACCTCTATCGGTAGCATTATGTATCCAGTGGAAAACGTTCCATTTCCAGGGTTAACCTTGTGCAGTTCCAACATTGTTTTTGGGGCGCAGTATAAGATCTTTGAAAGTATTTTGTAAGTATGAGTAGATGAATACTTTATGGAACCTCAGATGAAGAAGGTGGGAGTTCAAGAATTATTTTTGAAACATACATCGAAATGAATACCATTTTCAATTCCTAGGCTCAGAGATCTTTTATCATGAGGTTAGAGAAAAAAGAATCTTATAATATTTTTCCAACTTCATGATAAAAGATCGGCCCCACCATGGGTATTTGAGAGCATATGATGAGCCTTAGCAGCAGTTTTTTTTATATTGAAGCAGGATATTAAATCCTCCCACAAATGACGAGAATTCTGCTCGTAAACTGTCATGATTAATCGAGAAAAACTTCATGATGCAAACACAAATCGACTAATATGTATTTCGATGGCGTTATGTTAACAAATATTATTGTATGACATCTAAAATCTATATATACTGCTCCACAAGAGTTAGGGATATTGTATTCAATCGTTTTGAGAAGTATGTAATCCTCGAGAAAATCGCTGTAAAATCATTCAAAACTCAATAACAACTTGAATCGATCCAATAAATATCAGTATGAGACATTTCGTCAATCTGGTCGCCTTTTTTCTGAAGTTTGGTTCTTTGCATATGCTTCATGAATGTTCTTATTTTGAAGTGGAGTCAGTTCATCAACGGCTTCGATTTGAAACGAGTTCTGAAAATGCCAAGACGTAAATTAACAAACGCTGAGGCTAATAGGGCTATCGGAATGCTACAAAGTGGCCTAACTCAGGTTGTTGTAGCGGAAAGGCTCCAAGTCAGCCAAAGAGTAATATCTCCATTTCGGAATAGGTTTAGGGAGACAGGTTCCGTGTTAGAAAGGTCAAGGCTTGCTGGGCGACGAAAAACAACACCTGCTCAGGATCGTTTCATCACCGTTTCGGCGAGAAGAAAGCCTACATCTACGTGTAGAATGCTACGGAATACTCATCAAAATGCAGATGGGGTCCAAGTTTCCATCGAAACCATCAGACGACGTTTGAGAGAGGTGAATCTAGGTTCTAGACTTCCATTGAAAGGAGTTCTATTAACACGTGACCATAAGCGTCAAAGACTGGAATGGGCAAGACAACATATCAATTGGAACGATCAATGGCGTAGTGTCCTTTTCAATGATGAATCCAGATATGGACGATTTTCAGATTCTCGAAGAATAAGGGTATGGACAATCCCACGCATACCCCGTAATCGTCGCTATGTCCAAGAAGTCCATCCATTCCGAGGGGGTAGTGTCATGGTATGGGCCAGGATATGTTTCAACGGGCGCACAGATCTACACATTTGTCCTGGGAATATGACCGTCTTACACTATAGGGAACATGTGATTGACAATGTTTTGCCAAATTTTCACGCTGCTATTGGTGAAACTTTTCAATTTCTAGACGATAACGCTAGACCGCACCGTGCAGCCTAAGTTGAGAATGCGCGCGAGGAGCTTGGTATTCCACATTTACCAATACCTCCGCACTCACCAGATTTGAATTGTATAGAACATGCATGGGATATGCTCCAAAGAAGATTAGATAATCATCAACCTACCCCAGAATCCTTGAATGATCTGAGAGAGCTTCTGCCACGTTTATGGCACCAAATTCCTCAAGAAATGTTCAACAACCTCGTGTGTAGTATGCAAAGAAGATGTCAAGCTGTTATTGATGCCCCTGGAGGCCATTCATTGTATTGCTAGTCTTGAAATGCTTGAATTCTTTACTCGATTTTTCTTTACCACCCTGTATACGTTGCAGACCTACAGGCTAAAATTAATTTTATTTCCTGCAACTTACAGTCATATTAATATGAATTTCCATCACAAAATCCCATTCAAACTATAATTTTTTGCAATTCAAGTCAATATTCCTAACTCATGTGGAGCAGTTTATTTTAAATATGAGCGTCAAACGTTTTTTCCTAAAAAACCCTCTAATCATAAGAAAATAACAAAACAGTATGTAGCATCTAGTCACTGATTTTCTCCAGGTTGAATGATGGTTTATCCAAATCACAGATATTGGATTATTTCGCAAATTTATCCAGTTTGGTACTTCACGATGAGCTAGCATCGAATGCTGACTGGAAAACATATGGAAGAATCATTCAGGCATTGGATTTGAGCGACTATAATACAGAACGGGTAATGAACGAGGTAAATTTCACATTTTAGTGATAAAATAAAGAATGTTCATACTTTCGAATTTCTAGATATTCATATTCACCGTAGAAAAAAATACTGTGCGAAAAAAATTATTTTCCCAATTCAATAATATCTGTATTTTAGGTAGCCCAACCCTGTGAGTCCCTCATCACCAATTGTTTCTGGAAGAGCCAAAGAATAAACTGCACCGAAATTTTCAGTAAAACGAAAACTCAGTCTGGGTTCTGTTGTACTTTAGATTTGAAGTAGGTATATCCTTAGGCCATTCAAAATCGACAATAAATTGGAAAAACATGATGTATCTTTGATTATTTAGTATGTTGTTAGGATTCATTAGAACAATGTATACACAAATTTGCAACTCTCAGAAAGTTGTGGAAAAATTTTTACACACCAAAAACCGCGTAATTACTGGACTTGTTTCAGATTATGCTCTATATCTCCTTATCCGTTTTCGATGAAACCTATGATATAGAGTTTTCAAGGGCATTAAGTTTACGACAAATTAAGCCCAACCGAAGTTCTATAGGTTGTTAAATCATTAGTTTCACATCTTTTTGGACTGAGATTGCGTCGAAACCATTGATCTAATGAGTAGAGCTTATGAAATATAATTTGTAGACAATTAAATGAGCTTTGAAATGAGCTCAATGCGAGGACTATAGGCCCCTTGATTCTTTCAAAATATTCAAAAAATCCATACAGGATAAAATCGCATTTTTCCAGAAATGATCCATAATCATAAAAAATGTCAATATGAATGAACGATTTTTAATAAATGTATGTAACAACTGGCATATTTTTAAAGTGTCGTAATTCAGCAATGAATTGACCTACAAAGCTCAGGTTGGGCTAAATTTGTCACAAATTTGATGCTCTTGAAAACAGTATATGATAGTTTTCGTCGAAAAATGGAAGGATCAGGAGATATAGATCAGTATCTGAAACAAGTCCAAAAATTTCGTGGTTTTGATGCAAAAAAATTTTCCACAACTTTTTGAGAGTTGCAAACTTGGGTATACATAGCCCTAGTACGTCCAAATAATATGAGTACTAAAAAAATCAGATAAACATCATATTTTTTCAATTTAGCGATTTTGACTGGCCTATACGTATAATTTTTTGAATGAACTGCTCCACATCAGTTAGAAATATTGACTTAAATCGCGAAAAAATAAAGTTTAAATGAGATTTTGTGATGAAAATTCATATTAATATGATTTCAAGTTGCAGGAAATAAAATTAATTTTAACCTGTAGGTTTGCAGCGTATACAGGGTGGTCAATAAAGAAATTTAATTCCTAGAGAATTCGAACATTTCAAGATTATCAATACAATGAATGGCCTCCACGGGTATCAATAAAAGCTTGACATCTTCTTTGCATACTGCACACCACGTTGTTGAACATTTCTTGGGAAATTTGGTTCCATAAACGGGGCAGAAGCTCTCTCAGATCATTTAAGGATTCTGGGGTAGGTTGATGATTATCTAATCTTCTTTGGAGCATATCCCATGCATGTTCCATGCAATTCAAATCTGGTAAGTGCTGAGGTATTGGTAAATGTGGAATACCAAGCTCCTCGCGCGCATTCTCAACTATGGCTGCACGGTGCGATCTATCGTTATCGTCTAGAAATTGAAAAGTTTCACCAATAGCAGCGTGAAAATTTGGCAAAACATTGTCTATGATATGCTCCCTATAGTGTTAGACGGTCATATTCCCAGGACAAATATGTAGATCTGTGCGCCCGTTGAAACATTTCCTGGCCCATACCATAACACTACCCCCCGGAATGGGTGGACTTCTTGGACATAGCGACGATTACGGGGTATGCGTGGGATTGTCCATACCCTTATTCTTCGAGAATCTGAAAATCGTCCATATCTGGAAAAGGACACTACGCCACTGATCGTTCCAATGGATTTGTTGCCTTGCCCATTCCACTCTTTGACGCTTATGGTCACATGCTGATGGAACTCCTCTTAATGGACGTTTAGAACCTTAGATTCACCTCTCTCAAACGTCGTCTGATGGAAACTTGGAACCCCTCTGCATTTTGAAGAGTATTCTGTAGCATTCTACAAGTAGTTATAGGCTTTCTTCTCGCCGAAACGATGATGAAACGATCCTGAGCAAGTGTTGTTTTCGTTGCCCACCAAGCCTTGGTCTTTCCATCACGGAAACTGTCTCCCTGAACCTATTCCAAAGTCGAGATATCACATTTCGGCTGACTTGGAGCCTTTTCGCTACAACAACCTGAGTTAGGCCACCCTGTAGCATTCCGATAGCTCTATGAGCTTCAGCGTTCGTTAATTTACGTCTTGGCATTTTCAGAAAACTCGTTTCAAATCTTTTTTATTGGATCGATTCAAGTTGTTATTGAGTTTTGAATAATTTTACAGCGATTTTCTCGAACATTGCATACTTTTCAAAACGATTGAAAACGATATCCCTAACTCTTGTGGAGCAGTACCTATATTAAAGTGTAGAAAAAGAATCGAATGTAATAAACTCATCAGTAACTTTTCAGGGACGACTCGATTTCAGGTGTTGGTCCTAAATTTGGTTTACAAATAGACGTTGATGTAATAGAGGAAGAGTATATATCTGCCATCAAGCCATACTATGGACTCGATGTGAGATTATACCGGGTGGTCAACGTTGGACCATGTTGTATTGATCAAAAAAAAAAAAAATCTTTTTAATTTCAGGTGACGCTTCATCAAAAGAATGTTTACCCCGAAACAAAATATCTAGTGACCCCAGTAGCTATGGGTCTTGATGTTCAAATATCAGTTCTCCCAGAAGTAGTGCTTGCTACTAGTGAGCTGAGAAGCATGGATGTTGAACTCCGAAAATGTTTATTTAAAGATGAGGTGGGTGCAAAAAAAATCTCCAAGAACTGTAGGGAAATGAAATGAAAACACTCGAGGATTTCCGCGGTAAAGCTATTGCATAGCATCTATTCAAATATAAGAAGATAATATTGTTGATTTAAAATATTTATTTATCTTACAATACATGTAGGTTATTCAGGAATGTTTATCATTGAAACTATAGGTTTATGGTAACTGAAATAAGAAACATAAGTTTGAGTCTTAATGTCTTCTAAATATCTGGAAAATTCCGCGTCAATAGTGGTCCCATATTTTGTTGTGGATTCTTGTGGATCATCATTCATTTTTAAATTCAATTTTTCCGAAAAAAAGTTGTCAACCGCTCCGATTTTATATCAGCGAAGTTAATGTTGAAACCGCCAGCCAAGATTAAGTGGAAATTTATTATCATTTGTACCAAGTGTTTTCGACCCTTCTTCAGTGAACTCCAGTAAAGTGCGATGAATAAAATGCTCTACCTCGTCCAATTTTGGATTCGGAGAAAAGTAAATTGCTTCCATGACTATGTTTAGGCCAATTCTAAGTTTGCATAAGCATGCACAAATATCTCCAACAAATGAGCGTCTAACATTAACATCGCTAACGTGTTCAATATTTATTTCAATATTCGGAGTCATAATATTAGTAACATTATTACTATTTTGTTAAATAGCTACACCACTTTTTGGAACAGTATCTCGTTTGAATTGAACAATACAATTGAAATTAGGTATTTCAATCGGATTATCACGCGTCATGCATGTTTCGGTAAGAAGTAACACATTGGTTTGTCTCGTAACTGATACTTGTAAATAGTATTTGTGACTATGTAGACTTTGGAAATTGAAAGTCATTATTGGAATGCCATTTCTATTACTAATGAAATCTAAGACACTTTGGACTATCGTCTGAACACTATTTAAAGACAGTCTTTTGAATTCTTGCAACAAAGATGCAGTCGATGCAGCTTGCCTTCGATTATGATAAAACTCAAATGCAGAATTATCATTTTTTGTCGTAATTTACAATTTTTCAATATAAGTCACCCGAGAGAGTGCAACCGATGATACACGGCTGTGTTAGGTTTTTTCGTTACGGAATTTCTACATTCGGTCGCTGCGCTCAAAGCTTGAGATGAAAGCTATGCAATAGCTTAAATAATAGACAATCTATTGAAATTATCAGGATTTTGTGGTAGAAATTTGCCTTCCTTCCTCACATTTAGTATATTTTTTTCTTTTCTTCGTTTAGGAATTTCTTCTTCTGTTGAATTTTGTTGTTGTTGATCTCCCCCTTGAATTTTAGAGTCCGTTGAGATGGAAATATGTCTACAGTTTCTCAGGCTGTAAGAGCCAATGCGAAGCTGATCATATGAGGAAACATTGTAGGTGTATACCATACTATTATCCTGTTGAAGGTGAGAATATTTAAACTTTTATTCTGATATAAGTGTATTCACATTTTTTTTATGATTTTCAGACAATGAAAGAATTTGTACACTTCTTGACGTCAAATGCATGAGAGGTGAATATAATTTTAAGATAATTTCGATGCATTCAAATCCTTATACGGGGTGTTTCAAAAGAAAGTGACCCCCCCTCTAGGATAGATAGAAAACTGAAAAATAATAGGTGTTTGTTAAGTAAAAAAATTTCGTAACGCCATCCGTATTCAAGAGGCTTTGAAAAAGAAAAAAATTTACACATTTTTTACGATTTTGCCGGAAGTACTGGCAACATTGTAATGAAATTTTATACGAACATATTTCGATTATTACTTCATCATTTTCAAATCAAAATATTTCGAAAACGGTGCACAGTATCGAGTTTCATCAGGAGTACCTTTTTGATGTGAAATTGAATGATGTTTAAGATCGCTCAAAATTCAGCTCAATAAATCTAACATCAAAAAAATTATGTTCAAAACAACTTGGTACGAACCGTGTAAGTAACGCCCTCTATGAGAGTCAGACATAAAAACACATTCATTAGATTTATCAGCTTCCAAAACATATTCGTATAAAATTTCATTACAATGTTGCCAGTAGTTTCGGCAAAATCGTAAAAAATGTGTTTTCTTTCTTTTTCAACGCCCTGTATCTTGAATACAGATGGCGCTACGAAATTTTTTTACAGAACAAACCATTATTACTTTTCAGTTTTCTATCTATCCAAGAGAGGGGGTCACCTTTTTTTGAAACATCCTGTATGAAACATTTCACATATTTTAAGATATTTGAATTTTCCATGCATTCTGGGTTTCTGTGGAACCCTTTATAAGTTTGTGCGAGTTAGAATGATGGGTGTGTTCTGTGTAGGCTTTGTTACTGTGTCCCGACTCCACTTTAGATACAGCACTGTCAATTGTTTACCCAACAGTGAATGGTTCGGCGAGTTCTCCATACCAGAAAATTTCTTTCCGGGTGGAGGATCGAACCACGACTTGCCGAGTCGGAGTCCAGAGCCATATCTACTAGGCTACCCACATACAGGGTTGGGATAAAGTATGGAACCAAGTAAATATCTTTTAAACGAAAAGAACGATATTTATGAAAATTTGCAGGAAAGTGCAATGGAACAAGACGCATCTGATGTATATTTTATTGATAATAATATACTTCCGGTTTAACCGGAAATGCCATCAACTTCTTTAATTTAAATGGGACACCCTATATATTTTTACAGATTTTGAAAGAGCTTGTTATTTTGAATTCATACATACTGAGTTTAGTGTAAACAAATTTGTAAAAACGAGGAATATAGCACTTTAACCAACCTCCTTTGAGTTTTTTGCATTAGAGCAGAAAACTATTTAGATAAACTAATTGATGTTGTTTGTATGCATAGTAATAAATAAACAAGTACTGTTTAGTACGTCTTTTGTTCTTCAAGTGTCAAATTCTAATTCAATAAATTGAACAATGTAGAATGGTTCAATTCAGTGAAAAAAAACGTATTGAAATTTTAATGATGATCGGTTATGGTGATCGTGTTAGAACTCATGAAGAAGTGTGTCATATTTATTACTATGCATACAAACAACATCAATTAGTTTATCTAAATAGTTTTTTGCTCTGATGCAAAAAACTCAAAGGAGGTTGGTTAAAGTGCTATATTCCTCGTTTTTACAAATTTTTTTACACTAAACTCAGTATGTATGAATTCAAAATAACAAGCTCTTTCAAAATCTGTAAAAATATATAGGGTGTCCCATTTAAATTAAAGAAGTTGATGGCATTTCCGGTTAAACCGGAAGTATATTATCATCAAAAAAATGTACATCAGATGCATTTTGTTCCATTGCACTTACCTGCAAATATTCATAAATATCGTTTTTTTCGTTTAAAATATATTTACTTGGTTCCATACTTTATCCCAACCCTGTATAGATCATATCACTACCAAAGAACAAAGGTTGAACCAACAGAAGCAAGAATCGAACGACTCAACAAGAAATTCATGGAAAAAAGCCACAATAAAGAAATTATTCAGCCACTTCTTCTTGAATTCGGAGAAAACCATGCAACCAAAAGAACAATTCCTGAGAAACCGCTTTACCTCTTGCTGAATGAATGTCGATTACGATAATTTAAAATCACAATCTCTTGTACCATCTAAATTTTTTGTTCATTTTTATTATAGAATTTAGTTATCATTATTAGCATTGTTTGAAACAGGCTGGAAGACTTCGGACGTTGGCCAATGAAGAATGTTCACAGGTATGCAAAATCGATCGAAACTTCGTCACAGTATAACCTATATGTATATGAAATCACTAGTTTTTGTTTCAGTCGAAAAGACCTAGTAGTTCGGATTTTACAAACCCGTGAATATTCAATTCCTCGCGGCGATGTGACGTCATACTACATTCGCAAATCGCACTCCGTGAAACGAAAGGCCCTTATATTGGACCCGGCTACGTACTGAACCTCGCTAGTCGTTGGATGTAAAGTGACGTCACACGGATCCATCGAACTCATGTTTATAATTCGATATCTCGGGCGCTATTTGAAGTATTCAAATAATTTTTGGACACAATATTTTCATTTTCTACGGAGAATAGGACTATGTAGAAATTGAAAAATGTGAACATTCCTCATTGGAATGATCCAATAAAGATTAATAAATAAATAAATAATAGATCACATCATCTCTCATCATCTCCCAAACTATTGAAACTTTATTTTTAAGACCCTTCATATTTATTTCAGCCGTTTCGTATTCAAAACTAGTGGAAGATCGCTGCGATTGTCTACCTCCTTGCGAAAAGTTGGACTACAAGTATAATGTTAACGTACGGGAAGTAAAAACAATGTAAGTCCAAAAAAATTCATGGTGAGTTGATGACTAGTCAATTCCTCATTACTGTTTTTTTTTTAGTATTGGCTACGATGATTCCATTCAGGGTAGTCGAATAACTATTTATTTTGGGAGCGATCAGTGTGTTATGATCGAAAGATCTGCCAATCTCACTTGGGATGCTCTTCTGGGTAAGAAGCCTTGTGTCTTTTTTCGATTTTCAATTATTTCCTCGATTTCCCTTATTTCAGCATCAATAGGCGGTGTTATAGGCCTTTGTCTGGGTGGTTCTGTACTCAGCATTATAGAATTCATCTATTTCTTCACCAAATCTCTACTTTGCAAATATCCCGATGATAAGGGGAACGAGAAGGGAAAAGAACAGAAGATGACAACGTCTTGGGCACCCAAGCTCTATACGAGCGATTTTAAGATTAGAAATTAATTTAACTTCTTTGAATGTAGGAATATCAAAAAAAAAAAAAAATTCAATCGAAAAATTAACTTTATTTTAAATGGACCACGCTACATATTTTTGAATTTTGAAATCCTTAATCTACTGCTCCACAAGAGCTAGGGATATCGTATTCAATCGTTTTGAAAAGTATGTAATCTTCGAGAAAATCGCTGTAAAATATTTTGAAACTCAATAACAACTTGAATCGATCCAATGAAAATCAGTATGAGACATTTCGTCAATCTGTTCTTATTTCGAAATGGAGTCAGTTTATCAACGGCTTCGATTTGAAACGAGTTTTCTGAAAATGCCAACAAGTAAATTAACAAGTCTAATAGGGCTGCTACAGGGTGGCCTAACTCAGGTTGTTGTAGCGGAAAGGCTCCAAGTCAGACAAAGTGTGATATCTTGAATTTGGAATAGGTTCAGGGAGACAGGATTCGTGTTGGAAAGACCAAGGCTTGGTGGGCGACGAAAAACAACGCCTGCTCAGGATCGTTTCATCACCGTTTCAGCGAGAAGAAAGCCTACATCCACGTATAGAATGCTAAGGAATACTCTTCAAAATGCAGATGTGGTCCAAGTTTCCATCGAAACCAACGGACGACGTTTGAGAAAGGTGAATCTAGATTCCAGACTTCCATTGAGAGGAGTTCCATTAACACGTGACCATAAGCGTCAAAGATTGGAATGGACAAGGCAACATATCAATTGGAACGATCAATGTCGTAGTGTCCTTTTCACTGATGAATCCAGATATGGACGATTTTCAGATTCTTGAAGAATAAGGGTATGGACAATCCCACGCATTCCCCGTAATCGTCGCTATGTCCAAGAAGTCCATCCATTCCGAGGGTGTAATGTATTCGTATGGGCCGGGATATGTTTCAACGGGCGCACAGATCTACCCATTTGTCCTGAGAATATGACCGCCTTACACTATGAGGAGCATGTCAATGTCAATGTTTCGCCAAATTTTCCCGCTGCTATTGGTGAAACTTTTCAATTTCTAGACGATAACGCTAGACCGCACCGTGCAGCCATAGTAGAGCTTGGTATTCCAAATGCATGGGATATGCTCCAAAGAAGATTAGATGATCATCACCTTACCCCAGAATCCTTAAATGATCTGAGAGAGCTTCTGCCCCGTTTATGGAACCAAATTCCTCAAGAAATGTTCAACTACCTCGAATGTAGTATGCAAGAAGATGGCAAGCTGTTATTGTAGCTCGTGGAGGCCATACATTGTATTGATAGTCTCATAATACTTGAATTCTCCGCGAATGAAATTTCGTTATTTTTCTCGATTTTTTTTAACCACCCTGTATACGCTGCAGACCTACAGGCTAAAATTAATTTTATTTCCTGCAACTTGAAATCATATTAATATGAATTTTCATTACAACATCTCATTTTAACTATATTTTTTTGCAATTCAAGTCAATATCCCTAACTCATGTGGAGTAGTTTATTCACCATATAATTCATCCAAATTCCCCTACACCTAAATGCCATAATATCTGAATTATAGCTACATTGATGTATTGAAGAAAATCAAAAGAAACAAACATTTGAAAACATTTTTTACCGTTTTTCTCCTGGACTAGAGATAAAATTGGCTGAATCTTGAGGAAAGGAACCACAACATCAAAACAATATTCAAATAGTCGAAAAAGATAAAGAACGATCTAAACTCCCAAGGACAGAATAGTCCCACTCAGTACCCCGGGTGTATAACAAATTCCGTGCAGATGTGGTAGTGTATATATCGGTACAACGAAGTGATCAATCAACACTAAGATCAAAGAACACGAGTCCAATTGCGAAATGGGTCATTCAGAGAAATCCACCGACACATAGCTCACACTGAACAACAAGCAATAGAATTCGACCAAACCCAAATATTGTACACTATCACCCCATATATTACCTCAGTTTCATAGGGAAGCAATTAAAATTCATAAACAAAAAACTAATTTCAATAGATGCTAAAAAACTTCAAGAATCAACAGGATATGGGGCCAGTACTCGAAAACACAACACTCTTTTATCAACTCATCAGGAAAACTTTAAGGGATGAATGCACAAAGGTTTAATTTCCATGTATCAGTTTAGTAATACGATATTCATGATAACAAATAATATTTCTGTTTTTAACATCGATGTAAGAAATTGAATTGAAATATTCGTGAAATAAAATAAAGATGGATGACATATCGAATCGAATATTAATGAAAACTTATTCAGATAATTTCACTAGAATAGATAGGTCACTCGATATGTCAATTTTAATTTCAAAATTATATAGGGCAAATTAAAAAAAAAACAATTTTTTTATAAATATTCAAACATGTGAAAGAAGGTCTCATACTATTTTCAGGTAGGAAGATTTTCGGAACAACGCCAAGAAAATAGAAAGAGTTCAAGAAAAGTACAACTACTTACATTAAGCAGTCCAGAAGAGTCAAGAAACCAAAAACATTTTGAAATTTTCCCAAAACTCGTTCAAAATTCAAGAAGAAACAGAAACCCAACATAAACTAACCTACGATCTGTTTATTCACCTGTTGTGATCCTAGTGCTCTAGACTAGAGTTATCTCCCCAAGAATAAAGAAAGAAATCAATTATCTAGAATTTTGGGATAAATATCTGAAAATTTCAAGATCACAGACAAAACCATTTTGAGAAATAGTTGTTTTCCCGTTTTTCTTTTTCCCATTTATCATTAATCCGTTTATCTAGATTTTCATGAAATTACTGTTCTCTAGATGAAATTGTAAGAGTTAACAGAAAAATCATAGACTTCTTCAATCAAAAAAGAAATCAAATCTTACTTGAAGAATTAGGTAAGAGAATATGATGAATTTAGTCAATTAGTTACAAAGGATTGTGATATAGATACATTTTTTATTGCTCTTGAATAAAATTACTGACATAGAGAAGATAAACATAAAATTCTCATATAGAGCTTCAGCAAACTCTTGGTAATTTAAGACATTTCAAAATTATAGTTAACAGGCTTACGATTCTTACGAATAATCGAATTATTTCATTCAATAAAGCACGATTGTTCTCCTAAGCAGCGGAAGTTGATTTTCCTCAACTAATTAATCAATGATGAGTGATTTTCCGATTGTTTGCGCAAAACCCTAATTACTCTCAACAAAATCGAGATCCACGAAGTTTCGTCTCTTCCTCGATATTCCTTATCGAAGTTAACATAATCGCGAAATTAATTTTTTCTATTCCGGGCCCGATGCCGCTCTATATAAATAACCTACCGAACGTACGTTCACTTTTGACAACGCCGCAAAACTTAACGGACACTGACAAAGACCATCGAATACGTGAAAGTGAGACGCACAGTCTCCTCTACGGAACAAACGGGAGACGAATTTACTTTTGCCGTGGATTGAGGAGTCGGGCACGGGTCGTGTCAGTGGGGTAAAGTGCGCGTCCGGTCGTGTGCTTTTGCACGACTTTGTAACACATCTGTCGAACGAAAAACGAAATTAGCAGTAGCATCGTGTGATAGAAATGATAAACACAGATTACAACAGCGTTGAGCAGTACGCCGACGGTTACATGGAGCAAGAAGAAGAATGGGAACGGGAGGGACTCCTGGACCCCGCTTGGGAAAAACAACAGAAAAAGGTAGGTCACGTCAAAAATCCCTACTGTCAAGTTAAATTCGAAACCCGAACGTAGCAACCCTCGGCCTACTCGGATTTGTAAACAATTTCAACTGTCAACCTAACCTCCAAAATTCCAGTTACGAGTTCTTGGTTTTTCCTACAACGAAACACGGTTTCACATCTGGTTTTTCTGGTATTTGAAGAGTTTTCCGGATATCCACATAATTTTCTGCAGATTCCAGATTCCGCAGTTATATTAATACAACGTAACTTTATCTGCTGTACCTATTTTTGGTTACTCTCCTGGTATTTGTGATGTAATGCTTAACACCGCAAAATTGGATGAATTGAATCATTCGAAATCTCTGAATTAGAGCAGGAAGGTTGGTTCACGTCGAAAAGCAACGTATTTAAATTGATAACGAAGGGAAATGACCAATAGATATATAAAGCAAATATTCGATTGGGTTTGATTCTTCGAAGCAGATTGATAGCTGACTAAATAGAAAAATTGTTGATATTTCAAATTCCCAAGTGAATCACATCGTCTACCGTTGTAATTATTACGAGGTTGGAATTGTGCTTTGTTTATAGTTCAATGCAGGAAAGGTTGTACCTTTCCGTTGCAATAATATGGCCTTGCTTTATCTTTCACCTCTAATTATGCATTCCTATAAACATGAACTATTCGATAACGTTGCTGATAAAATAATTATCTTTTATGAATAAGGGTAATATTTATATAAAAGGAATTTAGTAACAGCTGCAGGAATATCCTTTTGAATATTTCTCTTGAGATTAGGGTTAGAAAATTGTCATAAATTCCTGGAATCATAACCTTTGAAATTTAGAATTTGCGTAAAAAAATTTTTCGAGTACATTAATTTTTCAAAGAATTATTCAAAAAATTGTTGAGGCAGTTGGTTTTCTCTGGTTATTATTTAATTTTTATTGTTTTGCTTCATTTTTCTCAATGACATGTTATTTAAGTTGACATCTACTTAATTTTTTCCTTCTTCATCAATCAATTACTTGATAATTCTTTTATATTGTTTCTTATTTGAATAATTGAAGTTACTTGGGTACAAAACTGTGGTCACTTCATGGATTATTCTTTTCGATTCAGAACGAATTAATCGTTGAAATTTCACTCAAGATTAAATGGGGAAAATTGCAAAAGTGTTTAGAAGAAAAACTGAGAGAGATTATTAAAAATGGAATTGTTTGAGTTTCTCCTGACCCACATATGCCGAAATTTATATTGGGAAAAAAGTTCTGGGATGATTTCGAAATGGAACGGCAAATGTTCATACATAAATTTGATGCTAAAGCTAAGAGTGTATATTTAACTTTGAACTAGTTCAATCGAAGTTGCTTGTTCAGTATTCGGTCGCAGTCGACTCTGATCGTCTTGTTGGACTGAGAGAGTCCTGCGTGGGTGTAAGGAAGATGAAACAGGATTTTCGGGGAGTCAGATTACAGGCGGCCTTACCAAAAATGGACCCGGCCCATAAAAATTGGGGGTTCAATATGAAATATTCAATAAATCGCTGTAAAAAGTGAATTTTCGCAGAATTATGGAAGGAATCGTTTTAATTGTTCTGTTGTCGACAAAAGAAATTATGTAACATGAGGCTATTATCTTAGATTTGATATATCCAAATACGAGAATGAGAAAAAAAGTTGTAAGACGTAAAGTTTCCTGGTACATTTATAGGACCATATTTAAAGTTACAATATTTGATGTGTATGAAAAAAAATATTTATTTAGTTCTACACCTATTAAATGTACAGGGTGATTGTTTATATTTTATTCAATAGCTATCTCAGTTAATATTGGTCGTACAAAAACGTTTGAATGGGCAAATTTGAAGTAATTTTCATGGGCATTCAGAATTCAGTACTAAGAAATTCATAAAGGCTTCGAAATCCTGGAAATTTTTTGTGAACTGTTGTTATTTAAATGGTACACCCTGTATTTTATTTTTCTAATCGGTAGAACTCTTTCTTCTGATTTCAAATACGTATACTTTATTGAGGTTTATTTCGGCAGGTTTTGAAAAATATAGATAGTTTCTTCTAAATCTAAGGAAGCTGTGGAATGCCACACGATAACGATGCGATTTTTTTATATCAAAGGAAACGTGGATAAAATAACAACTGATATTTATTTTATTTATATATTAACTAAAAGTTGAATTAAGTGTTCAAATGACCCTCATATATGTCTACACACTGTCGATATCTTTTAACTTATTTTTTAAGTGTTTTCATTACCATTTATGGAATATATTGAGGTTTTCAATTATTTCTTCCTCTATTCTGAAATTAATCTCTTTAATATTTTGCAGAGGGGCCATATACATTCATATTTCAAACATCCCCATAAAAAAGTGTCCAAGAAGGTTAAGTAGGGACTATCAGGAGGCCATAGAATAGAACTTCGATATAAAGAAATCACAGCATTCTCGAGTGGCCTTACACAGCTGCCTTAGATTGAGACGAAAAAACCTACATTTTTCAAACACTGCCTAAATTTACCTCAATAAAGTATATATATTTGAAATCAGAAGAAAGAGCTCTACCGATTAGAAAAATAAAATACAAGGTGTACTATTTAAAAAACAATAGTTCATTACAAATTTTCAGGTTTTCGATGCTTTTATGAATTTCTCAGTATTGAATTCTGAATGCCCATGAAAAATACTTCAAATTTGCCAATTCAAACGTTTTTGTACGACCAATATTAAGTGAGATAGCTATTGAGTATAATATAAAGAATCACCCTGTACACTGTGTCCCAAATTGCTTGAGACTGCTTGCACTGTATGTCAGCTATTATTGGGAATAGAGACATGCGGTTCTCCCGACCCTTTGTCACTTTTTTGTGAAACTTTTAAATGCACAAGTAAAAACATTCCAACTACTTTTGTTTCTGAAATAAAGGGATAAAACGAAAATGTGCACTTTCGGAGAGGTAATTATTTCTCGGGCCCTGTATAAGATAGGAAAAAAAATGCGAAATGCTTTCAAAATATATTTTTACATAGAAATCAGTGGCGTAGTTAAAAAATTAATTTTTTTGAGATTGAGCACAAACGTGGAATTTTTTAGATCGAAACATCCTCTATATTTTAAAGTAAAATTTTTGCATGTATTTTCTGTATAGATTGATGTATCACAACCTATCCTTTGATGAATTTTAAAAATCAGAAAAATCCATATTTATGTTGATTTTTTTTTATATTGAGACATGAATTCTTCCACACCTGCATGAAAGTTCAATACATATACATAAAAAATTTCAATGTAAATGTTTTCAACATTTACAAATTTATGTTGACTAGTGATATTTTGAGTTTATGTTTAAATATAATAAAATAAATAGGTTCAAGTCAGTTGGCGTTTTAAAAAAATATCAATTAAATGCATGTGTGAAAGAATGCGTAGCCTACTATTAAAAAAACCAACAAATATGGATTCTTCCGATTTTTCACGCTACATATTATTGAAGGTTAGGTTGTGATACATCAAATATTCAGAAAAATAAATGCAAAAATTTGACGTTAAAATATACAGGTGTTCAATCTGAAAAATTCCACGTTTGTGCTCAATCTCAAAATCAGTGCTTTGATTTGACTACGCCACTGACTTCCACGTTAAAATATATATTAAAAGCAGTTTTATTTTTTTTTCTAACTCATACAGTGCCTGAGAAATAATCACATCTCAAAAAAGTGAATATTTTTGTTTTCTGCTTACAATAGATATTTTTATGTAGAAGTCAGTGGCGTAGTTGCATCTTTTTTTAATAGGCGCCTCATTACATCAACTTCTCGCTCGCTGCATTCAAATTTTGAAAAGTGGTTTGTGTTAGGAATATTGCTCCTATTATAAGAAGGGTACATTCATTTCAAAAATAAAGATTTACGTATGAATTATTTTCTTCGGTATATTTTTAAGACTAACAATATTATATTTATTTACTGGGGTGTGCTTTTGAGGGTAAAAATGTTTGGTTTTGTACAACTGTCGAAAAAACTTGACATTTTTCGCCTTGAAAAAAGTTTTTCTTTAACAACAGAAAAAGAGATTTCTTGGAACAAAAAGCTGACACACTATTTTTAAAAAGTAGATATTTCAACTTGAGAATTTTTTTATTGAAAATTAGGCTGCTCTTTCGATATTCAGACAAAATGAGGTGAAAAAATTATTATTTCACAAAAAAGCAAAGAGTGAAAAGCTGAAAAGGTTAGTTTTCGCTTCAAATTTCGTAACAAATGTGGATTAACTGTTGGAGAAGGCTATGGACGAAAAGTTGATAAGATCGGAGATGAATCGTCCATAATAAACCAGAAAAGAACAGGGACCGTCTTGAGTATGTCTCCAATAGAATTATTTAATTTATCGTCTGTGGCATTTCCTTGTTAGAATTATTGGAGTGAAGTACCTACTTGTACCACTTGAAAGGTTATAATTGGTTATTTCAATTCCCCTGATTGATGTGTATTTATTTATACTTAACCGTATCTTGATTCGAATCTGTGATTATTTTGTTTATTCCTTCCTTTCGTCATCAAGTTCTTCATTTCTACTTATATGATTTGAGGAAAAAAATTATGTTGGTGTTATGCCACAGTAGACCTTCGAAAATTTGTTTTTTTCATTTTTAACTTTTCGAAAAAATTTGTTTCACAAATTATCGAGCCTGTTCTATTAGTAACACTCGAGTTGCAGAATTTTGGTTGGTTCAATTCTGAATACGTTTTCTTAGACACTATGAATAATTTGATGAGAGTAGAGGCAAACCTATAAACTCGAATGAAAAAAGAAGACAATTCAGAATGAGACACATTCTTCGTGACTCACCCTGTATAGAACGCATCCTCATCAGAGCGAATAAATCGGAGAGAATGAAGTATATTTCGCTGACAGCTCATAATATTGTATCATCTATCTCGGAATCATTGGATGTGTACACCTTATTAATAGATAACTCCGCTTGACGAATGACATTTTAATTTTCTTTAATTTTAGAACTATTAATCATGATTTGATGTTTCAATTCGAATTGTAGATACTGTGTACACCATGCTTTGCATGATAAAATAATTTGGTTCACTCGTCTCACGTCATTTAAAAATATTTCAATGTGATTTCTCTTCAGATTTAAGTACAAAATTATGAGAATTTTTTTTGCGCACTTGTTATAGTGTTCTAGGCCTATACCACTCAGAATTGTCAAGGAACTTCTTCACTCCAACAGGGAAATCCCTCACCTAAAATATTCATATTCGAATTTTGTTTTATTTATCAAGATAATTTTTTCAAAATATATAAATATAACCTAGCAAAGTATTCATTTTTTGTTTTTCAAAACAAATCAGTTTGAGATTTTCGAACTTCACATTAATTATATTAAAAAAATAAAATGAATGTCAGCTTCAATATGAGTAATTTGAAATAAATATGTTCGTTTTTAGGATTTTCCTACAAAAAATCACAATTAGAGATTTTTTCAAAATAAGCGAAAATATGGTTTAAAATTGTTGTGCCATCTGTTTCTCCTTGTTGCCCTGGAACTTTTCTGTGCATTGAAGCCACCACCACTATTTGTACGGCTTTGCAATACCTACATCTGCGGGCTCATAAATACTCGGAATCGGATATTTGAACTCTCCCCTCGCAATATGCCCTCATTTCGTATAGGGGGCGATTTTAGATGAATTGATCTGGTTAAGCATGAACGTACTAATTGTCAACGTTGTGAGGAACGAGATCTAGATACTCGTAATTTGGAACAACCACAATTTCATATGTATGCAATAAATTCATTTCCTCTCAAAAACCTAAAGGCGAAATAGATCATGCGATAACTTAAAATCTAGTTTTCGTTTTTTTATTTTTATCTTTCATAAGACACGAGATTTAGTGAAAACTACCTTTTTATGTAATTTTTATGTCCAAACACATATTATTTTCTTTCAACTTCTTTTGAATTATTCGAGGAATTTTTCTCGAAAAAATTAACGAGCAAATTCTCCGCTTTCTCAGAAAAGTCGGTGATCTTTGTATAAGTTTAAATTCACCTTTGAAAATTGCGGATATTTTAAAAATAAAAAGGCATCCTCTCAATCTGGCTACCGGAGCCAGAGTATCGGAAAAAAATTAACAGGTATCTTCATCATATTTCCAAGAATGCGGAGACGGAATGACCGTCAATTTTAGAACTCGTTGGTCTTTGCAGAAGTGGGTTACGGTCCAACAATGTAGATGTGTTGTATCGGCACAACAGCTGAAGACAAGCAGGTCCGGAATACTCATAGATACACAGGGCTCAGAATGAATTAATTTAATTTTGAATTTTTCTCATTCGGTTATAATTGTGATACTTTTTCTTCATTGATTTCTGTTTATTTTTCGTCCAATCGGTACAAAATTATCAAATTGAATAAACCTACAAGATTATAAAGAACAAAATGGAAAATAGGGGCAGGGATAAACCAAAATTTTCATAAACCACTTTCTTATAATATAATAAAGCTTGAAGTTTGTATTTTCGAAAAAAAAGTTGTTGTGCTGCTTGTGCCGCAATATTTTTTTCTTAATTCCCCATGGATCTTGAGATAATGATCTCGAAAAAATGTACCAGCTCAACACTTTTCGAAAAATTGAATTCCAGTGACTGAAAAAAATTGTGTTACATAAGTTCTGTTTTTGCCGCTCGAATTTTGCTGGAAAGCTGTATATTTTCCCGAAAATCGAAATTGAAAAAAAAGGATAGCCCAGCACTTTCGTTCTTTATTCTCACAAATGATTCAAATAACAACCCCAATAAAGTATATTTATTTGAAATCAGAAGAAAGGGCTCTACCTATTAGAAAAATAAAATACAGGGTGTACCATTTAAAAAACAATAGTTCACAACAAATTTTCAGGTTTTCGATGCCTTTATGAATTTCTTAGTACTGAATTCTGAACGACCATGAAAAATACTTCAAATTTGCCCATTCAAACGTTTTTGTACGACCAATATTAACTGAGATACCTATTGAGTGAAATATAAACAATCACCCTGTACAGGGTATCCCAAAATGCTTGATTTTTTCTGTTTCTGGTACTTCTAGACTAGATATGTAAAAACGTTGAAAGGAGTCCTGGGCTCGATTTTCGTGAAAACACCACTAGTGAAAACTGTTTCACGATATCTTCATTTGTTTTGAAGATATAACAACATTTTGAAATTTTTTCGAATCAGAAGAGGTTCCATAACTTTTTCATTTTCGAAAATATCTGAAAAAGATAAAAACTTTCAACAAGCACTTTTTCACTGGGAATAAGACACTATTTAAAATTTTTTTCATCTCAAATTTTTTTTTTATAATATTAAATGAAAAAAATGCGTTCGTATTTAATATAAAAAAGTGGATTTTTTTACGAGAAAAAAAATTTCATATAGTTTCTTATTTCCGGGAAAAAAGCGCTTCTAGAAAGTTCTAATCGTTTTCAGATGTTTTCGTAAATGAAAAAGTTGTGGCACATTTTCGAAATTGAAATTAAAAGAAAAAAATGAAGATATCGTAAAACGGTTTTCACTATTGGTGTTTTCACAAAAATCGAGCCCGGGACACCTTACGAAGTTTTTATATACCTATCTAATCCAGAAGTACCTAAAACAGTCGAAATCAAGCAATTTGGGATACCCTGTACATTGTTATTCATACATCAAAAGAATTCTCTTTATTTAAGAGGTGAAGGGGTATTTTTTTTATATTTTACAATTTCTTCATTGTAGTACCTTGTGATGAACAACATTTTTGGTTTTTTTTTCCGAGAATGTGAGAATAAATAGGGTAGATTGCTGATTGTCCATTGTGAATCTGCACGTATAGGCAACTCAAAATACACAGTTATTATTTAAATTGCCGATAATAGTAGAATTGAGATTTTTTCAACACATTTCATCATAAAATTTTCCGTAGTGTTCGGAAGAAAGATAGGTGTAATAACACATGGAGTCAGATGCGTTATTATTATTAGAAAATGTAGTTCACCGAATGAATATAAAATATAATACTTTCACGAAAACGCTATTAACCGTAGCGACACCTACTGGCGTTATTCGCAAGAAAGAAAATTATTTCCTATTTTTTCCATTTCATCAGAATTTTCAGGGTTTTATGGTATTTTATGTTAACCGTGCCGTAGAAGAAATCAACAAAAGTTTTTCATAACAAACAGTTCATCCAATCTTGAGTTATAAATGGTGTTACCAACAATATGGCCGACTTAGATTTATATATTAAGATTTCAATTAAACTACGTAATTTATTTAAATGAGCAATTATCACTGCCGAAAATAAAATGTTGATCTCGAAAAAAAAAAATTACATGGAGAATCCCTATTAATTATCATTCACTTACAGTCACCCCGTATAAGAAATCTCCTCAAGCCTACCCTGTCTTCATCTTCGAAACTATGAGTTGTCGATCCGGAATACCGTCACATCAGTTTTAACAGTAAATCCAGAATAATGAAGATGCAATGTGAACAAGTTTTATCTCGAAAAGGCGCTTTAATGGGCGATTTATTGCATCCCGCGGTAATTATTTGGAAAAACAGTAATCGAGCAGGATTTCTTCCGCTCGTCGTCTGTCCAACATTGTTGAATGAAGAGATTTTCAGAAAAAGAATTGAGAGCCATCCTTAATCACGTGAGATTTCGTGTTTATCGTGGGATAAAAGACGGGATATGTAAATTACATAATGATGTGTTCACTTCATGTGGTTCAGTCACTCGATCCATTATTAAAGTTGATTGAAGAAATTTAATTCGAATGATAATTGAAACTTATTCAGATTATTTTACTAGAATATGAAATTTTCAAAATTATACAGGAAAATTACGATTACGTAGATTTATGAAATTTATTTCAATCGTGTCTGTAAACAAGCAGGAATAAAACAGTTTTTCGAAGATATAGTTCCTTAATGAACTATTAAAGGACATGATTGTTTTTTCAAAAATTTCAACAACAGGTACAACTGAATGTTAAACAATGTGAAAACCACACATGGAATAATAATAATTTATTCCAATCGGTTGAAAAATGTCATCAAAACTTAAATAATATACAAAGTGTGTCTTTGACATGTACAGGGTGATTGTTTATATTTTACTCAATAGCTATCTCAGTTGATATTGGTCGTACAAAAACGTTTGAATGGGCAAATTTGAAGTATTTTTCATGGGCATTCAGAATTCAGTACTAAGAAATTCGTAAAGGCATCGAAAACCTGAAAATTTGTAGTGAACTATTGTTATTTAAATGGTACACCCCGTATTTTATTTTTCTGATTGGTAGAGCTCTTTCTTCTGATTTCAAATATATGTACTTTATTGAGGTTAATTTCGGCAGTTTTTGAAAAATATAGATAGTTTCTTCTGAATCTAAGGCAGCTGTGGAATGCCACACGATAACAATGCAATTTTTTTATATCCAAGGAAACGTGGATAAATAGCAACTGATATTTATTTTATTTATATATTAACTAAAAGTTGAATTAAGTGTTCAAATGACCCTCATATATGTCTACACACAGTCGACATCTTTTAATTTATTTTTTAAAGGTTTTACTTACCATTTTCAATTATTTCTTCCCCTATTCTGAAATTAATCCCTTTAATATTTTGCAGAGGGGCCATATACACTTTATAGTTCAAATATCCCCATAAAAAAGTGTCAAAAGAGGTTAAGTAGGGACTATCAGGAGGCCATAGAATAGAACTTCGATATAAAGAAATCATATATTCTCGAGTGGTCTTCCACAGCTGCCTTAGATTAAGACAAAAATAACCTATATTTTCCAAACACTGCCGAAATTAACCTCGATAAAGTATATTTATTTGAAATCAGAAGAAAGAGCTCTACCGATTAGAAAATAATGGTACAGGGTGTACCATTAAAAAAACAATAGTTCACAACAAATTTTCAGGTTTTCGATGCCTTTATGAATTTCTTAGTACTGAATTCTGGATGCCCATGAAAAATACTTCAAATTTGCCCATTCAAAGGTTTTGTACGACGAATATTAACTGAGATAGCTATTGAGTAAAATATAAACAATCACCCTGTACACTGTGTCCCAAATTGGTTGAGACTGCACTGTATCTCAGCTATTATTGAAGATAGGGACTTGCGGTTTTTGCGACCCTGCATCAATTTTTTGTGAAACTTTTCAATCCACAAACAGAAATATTCCAACTACTTTTGTTTCTAAAATACATGGCGAAAGGGAAAAATGTGAACTTTTGGAAGACCCTGCTTTTTTTTCTGGATATATTGATGTATCACAACCTTACCTTCAACCTTCAAATTTAAAAAAAATCAGAATAATTCATATATTATGTTTGTTTTTTTTTTAATAGTACCTAAGATATAAATTCTTCCACACATGTATAAAAGTTGAGTATGCATAAAAAATTTCAACGTTAATACATTTTAAAATTGTTTTCGTTTTCAACATTTTCACTTTTATGTTGACGAGTGATATTTTGAGTTTATGTTCAAATATAATTATATGAATAGGTTTGTCACATGGTGTTTTGAAAAAGTAATAATTAAATGCATGGCATACTATTAAAAAAACAAACATAAATATGGATTCTTGAAGCTAAAATTTATTGTAGGTTAGGTTGCGATACATCGAATCTGTTAAAAATTCCAAATATTCGACGTTAAAATATACAGGGTGTTCCATTTGAATTTGTGCTGAATTTAAAAACAGTGCTCTAAAAATTTTTTTCAACTACACCACTGGATTCTACGTATCTATCATTAGCATTTTTAATTTGTTTTCGTTCTTATACAGGGCCCAAGAAATAATTACATCCCCAAAAGTGCACATTTTTCGTTTCTGCCCTGTATTTCAGAAACAAAACTAGTAGGAATGTTTCTCTTTGTGGATTTGAAAGTTTTACAAAAAAGTGATGCAAGGTCTCTATCTTCAAAAATAAGTGAAATACAGTGCAGTCTCAACCAATTTGGGACACAGTGTACATATATTTTAACAGTAGATTCTTGAGATCGAAAAAAATAATTTTTACCATTAAGCCGATTCAGCATAGACACCCTATACATTTAAATTTATGCTTGAAAAGCTCAACATTGAAGGAGGAACTGTTGTAGGAAATTTTTTCACATAAGTTCATTTTACAATGTATACAATGGACAGATCATAAAATGGTTCCAATTGATCAAATTCGACAATAGAAAACGATAGTTTCGAAATGACGAAAGATAAGAAAGTTCAACTGAAATATTTATCAGTAGGAAGAGAGTATTTGCACAAGTTTCAACTATATTTCTAGGAATTCGGTGCTCATGGGTTGCGTTCATAAACTTACTCAGAGTAAGCTCCCCTTACTCTGAAGCGTTCACAAACTTGCTTTGTCTTCCTCGGAGTATACTCTGTGAGCGTTCATAAACTTCCTCTGAGTAAGCTCTGCATACTCTGCTATTTGGGAGAGTAAACACATACTCTGACAGTTGTGACGTACGATTTTCATTCTGTCCTGCTCCCGCAGACTTTTTGAGACTTGAGTATTATTCGAATAAGTATTTATTTCTGGTTTTGTTTCATTTCAATAACGAAATCCGAAACAATTAATTTTCCAAGTGAAACAACTATTCTGTGAAATAAAGAAATATTGGAAAGAATTACTTTAATGATTAATAAATTTAATGAAATTGCTAGCAGTGAATTAACGCAGCTCAAAGTGAACTTTACCAAGAGATAAGGGTAAAGAAAAAAAGAGTTTTTCCCTGTATTGCAGAACCTAGAGTGGTCCGTTCATGTTCAAATAAATCGAGACATGAAAAGTCCCACAATAACTGTTTTTTGTACCTGATTTGGAATCTACGTTGATATTTTGTTATATTCGAGAGTTTAGATCTGTCAAGATTCATTCATATTTTGCTTTATCTTTCATACAAAACTTCTTTTTGTTAGCTTCCTCAAAAGAAACTATTTTTTGTTACGAAGTATTTAATTTTTTTCTGGCCTAGAGTCAATAAAACAACAAAACATGTATAACATTTTTAATTATCTGCTTGCAAGAGAAGATTATAGACAATAATATCCTTTTTCATTCTTTCTGTCTCATTAAAAGTAATTCAAAGTCCTGAGAACATTTATCAGTTTCCTCACAATCATAAAAAAAAACACGTTTGTGCTCTGCTTTTCAAATAAAATAGTATATTCTAAAACAAGTTGCAGAATGAGCTCCTATTCCAACACGAATGCGAAGTTCGAAAACGAGCGACGAAGGAGCGAGTTTTCGATAGCATGAGTGTTGGAATTGCCTTCTGCAACGAGTATTAGACGGTATTTTCTCTATTTCAGTCAATTTTTGTGAAAACCTCTCGAAATTCAAATGAAAATTCAGATTAGTGACTTTTGTTTTGTATCTTGGCAGTTGGTGTGACATACGAAATTTGACAGATCACGGAATTTCAATTGATTTGATTCGAAACTTGATTCGATCGGAGGTCAGTACTGACAATCATAAAACGAAAAATATAACTGAAAACAATGCTGTAATGAGTTTCATTACAGCACTACTTTTAGTACTGTAATGAACTCATTACGATACTGAAATAGAGAAAAAAATATACTATACTGCGAAGACACAACTGAAAATGTACGACTAGAGAGAATTTATTTCTTAAACTTCTATTATTCATTCATGATAGCAACAATTCAATATGAAATGATATATAAAAAATGTATATGATGCAAAAGTATTATTCATAACCTATACAAATGTTTGAATTTTGAATGACATTTGTCAGAGTAAGTTTGTGAACGACGAGTGTGGAGTAAAGACCGAAGTATATTTCTGATCATATGGCCATACTCTTACTCTACTCTCTGAGTAAGTTTGTGAACGCTGCCATGGTGTGTATCAACAGAATTCGTCAGTGAATCACTTGTCTGAAACAATTTCGAAACCACAAATGTAGGAGGTGGGCAGACAGCGACATCTCTGGAAGTTCAAGATGTACAGTGCGTCCAAAATTCGCTGTCTCGTAATGAAAAATTCTTAGAATTTTAACTGCAAGTGAAAAAGAAACATTCAGGTGTGAGAGTAAACATTTGATTTCTCATGAATGATCATTTTGTGGAGCAGTATATTTGTTTTCGAATATCCGGAACTTGTGCTGGTTGGATTCTACGATTGGGCATTTTATTTCGGAGAACCGTCTGAAATAGGTCATCCTCCGGAGATATTTGTTTTCTCGTGCTAAATCGAACGATGCTGCTTCATATTTTATAAATATCCTGTCTGGTAGCTGTACTTACAACATCTCAACACTGATTCGATCATTCAGAGTCAATTCATCTGCATAAAATCTTGCTCGAAATATAAATTTTGTCGTAAAACTTTTTTGAAAATACTTATATAATAACTTCGCAAAAAAATTATCGCACATTATGGAAATCTCAAATTTATTCTACAACTGAAGGTGTTCTCAATGATAATTATTTTTATCAGATTTATGCATGCATATGTTATCCACTTTCAACGTTTTTCTCCAATACAGATGATTTTTCCCAGCAGGAATAAAAAAAGATGATATTATCAGATTTTGAATGTATTGGCTCCATTCTAATATCAATTGTTCTCGATCAACTCTAGTGATCAATAGTTTTCCTTTCGTTTGATTTTCTACACTCGATCGCTATGCAACGCGAAACACGCAATTTGACCCAAGAAGAATGTGCCCAAGCGGTAGTTTTGCGAGAAGAAGGGTGGACATACACAAGAATTGCAGAAAGATTTGGAGTTTCCCATACTAGTGTGTCCAGAATGTTGCAGCGATTCAGGGAGACAGGTATGAATGTCCGAAGATCAGGACAGGGTAGACCACGGGTAACAACTGCCATTCAAGAACGTTACTTGAGAGTTTCTTCGTTGAGACAACGATTTGCAACCGATCGCCTCCTTCAAAATCAGCTTGAGCAAACTCATGGGGTGCAAATTAGCAATCAGACAATAAGAAATCGCCTCAGAGAATATGAATTAACGCCTCGTGTCGCGGCAAGAGGCCCAGCTCTTACCCCAGCCCATCGAAGGGCGCGTTTGGATTTTGCGAGAGAGCATATCCATTGGGAAGAGGCCGATTGGGAAAGAGTTCTCTTCACAGATGAGTCTAGATTCTGCCTCTACCATTGTGATCGACGTTCCCTTGTATACAGACGTCCACATGAAAGATATGCTCAGTGCAATTTCCTGAATACTACTGGTTTCGGGGGAGGATCGATTATGGTATGGGGTGGAATATCTTTGACTGCTCGCACAGACTTAATGATAATGCTGATAAGTATATAAGGAACATTCTTGAAGAGCATGTAGTGCCATTTGCCCCATACATTGGTGGAAATTTCATTTTTATAGACGATAATGCCAGACCCCATCGTGCGCGCATCGTTCAGGAGTACCTTGAAGAGGTTGAAGTCCCTCGAATGGAATGGCCAGCAACAAGTCCAGATCTCAATCCGATTGAGCAGGTTTGGGACAACCTCAATTGAAGGCTGAGAAGTCCAGAAAATCATCCAGCTACTCTTAATGACTTAGGAATCCAACTAGGAGAAATCTGGGAAGGATTAGATCAGAACATTTTAAGGTCACTCATTTTGAGTATGAACCGTCGTTGCCGAGCTGTAATTAACGCAAGGGGTGGAAATACCAAGTATTAAATCACTTATCAGAATTTCAGTATTTTGAAAATTGTTCATTTCTATTCTTTCACATAAGATTCGGTGAAATCCTAAATTTTTCTTCCATTTAATGTGTCTTGTTTCGTTCAAAATCTTCCCGAGAGAACATGAAAAATAAGTTATAAAGTCAATGTAGAGTTAACTTTCATTAAAATTGGGATTTTCAGAATGTGCGTTAATTTTTTTGCGCAGTGTATTTCATTAGCGTTTTATATGTTTACAGTTTTTGGTAGAGTCAGAAAATCTCCCCGTTGATGAGAAATTCGAAAATAGGACGTACATTGAAAAAACACAGAAATAAAATAGCAATATTGAAATGATCACATTCAACTTTTATTTGAAATTTTTTTTGTAACTCCTTTATAAAGTGTATGTCCTTTTCCTTACGGGTACGCAGTAGATAATAGTATGCTCAACGTTTCAACAAAGAAATCCTACATCCTCAGAAAACAAAATAGGTGATAAAATAAACGAATTCCTCCTAAAATCCAACATTAATCTTTCTTGTACCATCCACAAGTTATATCTTACGACTTCCGCCAAATATGGACTTCCACCTATCCAATCCTCTGATTGAGCAACGTTACTAGAAACATAAATGACCGTTACAGGTACTGCGCGGTACACAGAATGTTAATAACTCGAATTTTGACTAGAACATCACTTTCGATTTCAAGACAATCAGTGTAAATATTAATCGAGCTGAAAGCGAAGCCGTTTGCAGTCTGAATATCAATTGCTTTGAGTTTTCTGCACGTCGGATATGTGAGATATTACGTGCGATATATACAGGATGTCCCATGAATCTTGTTTTTCAGAACACTTTGATTTCGGAGGCAAATTTTTTTATATTCGTGACAGAAACGTTCGTTTTTCAAACGGAAAGCTTTACATTGTGAAAATTGATTTTCCATGGAGTGCTGAGCTGTTTGAACTTAAAATTACTATTACCCAGAATATAAAATTTCTGAGGTTTCAAAAAAAAAGGTTATCTCGGTAATATTTAAATTTTTGTCGAATTCGAATAACATCTTAATATATAAAACTAAGTCGGCCATTTGGTGGTTACACCATTTATAACTCGGGATTGGATGAACTGTTTGTTATGAAAGATTTTTTTCTGGATTCTTCTACGGAGGGGTTAACATAAAAAACATTAAAACTCTGAAAAATTTGATGAAATGGAAAAAAATAGGAATTAATTTTTCTTCTTGCGAATAACTCCAGTAGGTGTCGCAACGGTTAATAGCGTTTTCGTGAAAGTATTATATTTTATATTAATTTGGTGAACTACATTTTCTGATAATATTGACGCATGTTTTATTACACCTATTTTTCTTCCGAACACTACGGAAAATTTCATGACGAAATGTTTTATACAAATCTCCATTCTACTATTATATATGTAAACAATTACTTTGTATTTTGAGTTGCCTTATACGGATGTTTTGGGGGCGCATTGATTTTTTTGTCTGGTGACTTCCGACTACCATTACCGTTAATTCCAAAATCGACGGCTGCCGATGAAATAAATGCTTGCCTAAAATCATCAACTTCAAATTTGGCTAGGTATTAATGCTCTCAATTCAGTTGATTGCGGTTGGAATAGTACCAATAGATATTTGCAGCCCACAAAAATGCAAAAAAAAACCTGCACCACAAAATTTGTTGAAAATGTTTTTTTCTAATTGCAAAAAGGGATGCAATGCGAAATGCACCTGCAGGAAACTGTGTCTTTTTTGTAACGCTACATGTGGGGAATGTGCAGGTGTTAACTGCCAAAACAATTGATCAATCTTTGGCAAAGATGAAGAAATAATTGACAGTGGCGACAGCCACTAAGAATCAGATTAATTTTTCGACACAAAAAGTATTAATTTCACGTGAATAAAGTGATGAGTAAATGAAATGTTTAAATGATATTTTCATTTTGGTATTTTGAACAGATAGGGTTTGCATTTAGGGGTTGAAAAATAAAAATAACTACAACTAACATTGATCCAAAATACTGTTATAAAATTGATTGAAATTAATTAATAATATTAATAGAGACCCCATTTTACACATTTAATGCTGAAAGGAAGTGGTTTATACGCTCTTGAAGTATATGAAGACATTCATAAAACGCTACTGAGGCCCAAAAATTACTTGGATTTACCTTAGAACAAGTTTCTTTAAATTTTGGATAAAGGATTGTTTTCATCCCTTAAAAATTATAAGCATAAATCGGCAAAGGGTGGGAGTAGGAGACAAGTATAGGTTATTCTTTTCTTTTTTTTTCTTATTTCGACCAAGGCACACAGTTTGTGAAATAAGGACTTGTGAAGTTGAAGAATGTAGGCTCTACATGAGATCTGATTACTTTTTGACAATGTTAGAAATACGTCCTCGTCTTGGCAATATTTTACATGAAAATGTTTTTGGTTGGATTACTATCTAAATTTATTAAATTCAAAATGTGACCATCACAAAATTGATGTTTTCTCTTGAATATCTCATACCAACATTATTTTTTACTGTAGATTACATTAAGGCTACGAAAAAAGTTATAGATATTGTTAACTTTGACAACGAATTTTTGACCGACTGTATCATGATTTGATGTACTAATGAATTTTGCGAAAAAACATTATTGTTCCTTGGAATTTCCTCATTGGAATATTTCCCAATGAAAAACCTTGAAAATTTTCTTGTGTCAATAGTGCCCACTTGTCAGATTAGTTTCCTAGTAAAAAAAAACAAATTTCTGTCGGAATTTCGGAAATGCTTCAATCAAACAACTCACAGTTTCATGAGGAATCAATTTTCATGGTGAATATTAAGAAATTTACAAAAAAACATCTCTAGTCATATCGAAAATGTGAATTTGGATTTCTTCCTTATAATATTGTGAAAAATGGAATTGTTGGGACATCCTGTATTGAATGTCCGAGAAAAGTACTGGCCAATCGGGAGAATTATCTCATAACCACAGGCATGTTTTGTATTCTATACGAAACTAGATGGTATGGGAGAAAACAATACCAATTTCACTTTCATTATGGTAAATACAGGTTGATTCACGAAAAGACTTTTCTGGAGACCTGAATGGATTTCTGAATATTTGCTTACGCTTATTTTTTATTATGATTCTGAACGGGGGTTAGATTGATGCCTCAAAAAAAAACATTACATACATAATGAACAGACAAGTAAAATGAGTCCCTTTCAATCTCTATTGATATTATTAATAGCTGCTAATAATAATTATAGCGATTGAAAGGGACTCATTTTTCTTCTCTGTTTATTATGTAATGTTTTTTTTTGAGGCATCAATCTAATCTGCATGAAAAATCCGGGTGAGCTGTTTCGTAATCCGAATCAAAGTAGATGGAAATTTTCTTTGAGCATTGAAGAATGCGAGTCTCCTCATCGATTATCAAAAAATGCTCTTACCTACTTCATTATGTATTCCTAGAGCGAATAGCGATAAACTAGGGGATTTAATGGTCTACCGCCTTAACAGAATCTAATCACGATCACTTTCACTCACGGATTGAACGAGCGTGTTGAATAAGACTGGGATAATAACAATAATAATATGGGTTTGTTTGGTTTTTTTCCAAAACTCCACAAGAGGGTTCATTGGAAACTTTTTTATTTTTGAAAATATCTGAAAACTATTAAAACTTCCTACAGGTCTTTTTTTTTTTGAACTAACTCACTATTCAATTTATTTTTAAATACGAACGATTTTTTTTGGATATCATAGAAGAAAAATCGTTTTTTTTTTCAAATTGGAACCCCATTTTTTCGAAGCATTTTCGAAATCTTCGTCAAAAAATAATAGGAGCATACGTCCAAGACTTTTATCCTAAAATGAATATTTTTCGAGATATTCAGGAAAAACGATTTTCTCTTCAATTTTCAATCTCACTCCGAACGTATTTTTCAACTGGAAAATAATTAGTGGTCAAATGAAATTTTTGAAAATCTCTGTTATCGAGAGAATATTATTTTCTATAGTTCAGACGGGTAAAGTTCTTGAACTATCATCCGTGATGCCAGAGCAACAATTGGTTTGAAGTTCCCAATGTGAGTATTAGTTAAGTCAACGTGAAAAATTCTCAGGAATGCAGAAAAAAAATGATTTGTAATAATTTTCAATACTTTTGAGAGATTAATTAACAGAACATGTAACAGTTTCATTACTGAAAATTCAAATTTCCCTACCATGACAAAAAAGAAATTCTCCAGAATTAAGAATTTGCCGAAATTACCCTAAGCTTTAAAAAATAAAGAAAAACTGATCTCGTCTGAACTATAAGAAAATACTTTCTCGATAACAGAGATTTCCAAAATTTCCTCTTGACCGCACGTTATTTTTCAGTAAAAAAAAAAACAGATTCAGAATGAGGTTGATAATTGAAGACGAAATCTCGAAAAATATTCATTCTTGGACGTTTGCTCCTATTATTTTTTGACGAAGATTTCGAGAATGCTTCGAAAAAATGGGGTTCCAATTTGGAAAAAAAACGATTTTTTGATGTTTCGTCACTTCTAACTCACAAAAAATTTGTGACCTCCTGTATCATATTCTGAAAATCACGCTATCGGAAAAGAAGCATCAGCCTTTCTTCTCGGAAATTCTCCAAAATGGGAATTTTTAATGAAAAAACCTCGAAGTTGTCTGTATTTCAACAGAGTTCAATTTCGAGATTTTTTCTGGTATTCCCTAATTTAAAGAGAATTTTGTCGGGAAAATTCAAACTTTTGGAATCAAAAAGTTTCAGAATTCAATGGGGAATCTATTGATGCAATATAAAATGGGTCTTCCCATTTGAAAAACGAAAGTTGATGTCACTTCCGGAAAAACCGGAAGTCCTAAAACCTTTAAAAATATACGAGAACTCGTCTTCTTACTTGAAGCTCACTTTGAGAATTTCAATCCTGAATCTTATGTCTTTCCTAAAAATATTCTATAGAGCCATATTCGTGAGTATCCCTGTATACTGAACAATTTCCATTTGGTGTCAAAGGATCAATGTGTCAGAGCGTTTTCTAGGGCATACCTCGAAAATTACGAGGCTGAAATGTTTTACGTGGTCCACCCTGTATAATGCGTTATATATTTTGTGAACAGAAGAAAAAGACGATTCTTTCAAAATCATTGCAAACTATTGTTTCCTTGAAAAAAAAAACACAAGTTTATGTTATAGCTCAGCAAGGAAACATCTTGGGAAAAAACCTGTATAATGTTTTCATTCCAACATCCTAGCACAAACAGAAACGGAGATAATGGCCAAAGTTTAAATCGCCCAAATTTCAATTTTGTCCTATAACTCGCAAAAAAAAAGATAGACCAATGCAGTTGATGGCATTATCAGTTTTTCTAAAAAAAGAGGACCGTAATGTGCCATTCATTTTCCTCTATCTCGTTAGGTTAAGCAGTCGTAGATATCACCAATTTCCAAGAAAAAAAATTTAAATCGAAACTTCCATGTTCTTGTTCAAACTATCCCATGCGTCCTAAAGAGGAAAACTCCGACAAATTCGATCGGATATCCACAAATTCCTCCCAACCCACGGTCCGAGCCTCCAACCGCTATAAATAGGGACTCCTATGCGGATAATTCTAAAATTAAAATATGTGTGTAAATGATTACGAATTTAACGCGACAGCCGGTTTTTCAATGAAATTAATCAGCTCGTAATGCGCTCACCCTGAAATCGGCTTTTGGCCCGATCTCCAACGATTTTAGGCCCGGTTCACACTCACAACGGGCCACTTTGTGGTCTGGAGATATTTTTGTGTTCGCGCACTAATTAAAGCAAATTAAAATTTATTGATAGTCATTAAGTCCCCTAATACAGATATTGCATGGAAATCATTGCTTAATATAAAATAGAAATGCAACCCTTATATTTTTTTCTGAAACTAATAGTGTGCACTTCATTTCAACTCAAAAAACACTTGTTTTCTCCTTTTAGTCGCCATCTACTTTTTCTACTTTTTATCTCAGCAAGTCGACTCAATGAAGAAAGTTGTAGAATAGTTATTTATGATATGAGTGTTAAAAGTGACGTTTTATTTTGTGAGTGAAATGAGCGGAGCGAATTGAACAATTCCACGAACAAAATAAAATCACTTTTAACACAAATACCATACAATGTTTTTTTGTACAACTGCCCTATTTTGATAATGAAATGGGCGAATTTGCATTGGCAATAAACTTCAAAATGCATTTTAATATTCAAATAATCAAAAGGTTGTTGTGAATGGCAAACGTTGCCAACGTTATGATTACTTACAAATGAGAAGAGGCGCTGTCATTTGAATTTCGTTCCTGTCCAATCTTCGTCTTGGGTTTTTAACTGCTTAATATGTTTGTCGAGAGTCCAACTAATATTAAAAGTGACGATTTGGTTGTTCCTCTGGATAGCGAAAAGTCTGCAAGAAGAGCAAATCTGGAACTCCTACCTAAAAAATCTGTTCAGCAGTGCGATATTGCAGATAACAATTTCCTGGCCTGGTGTAAATTGAAAAATGTAGAAGGGAACTTCACTGAAACTGTTTTCCTGGCATACTTAAAAGAAAAATCAAAAATATGGAGTTCACAACTTTGTGGAGAAACGTTTCAATGATGAAGTCAAGCGTCCTTGTTGAAAATGGTGTGGATGTTAGCAAAATTTTGAGGTAATAGCATATTTAGAACGGAAAAGTGAAGGATATCGTCCGAAAAATCGAAAATTCTCACTCGTGAACAAGTTGAGAAGTTTATAAAGGAGGCACCAGATGAGAAATACTTGATGGTTAAGGTTGCAACTATTTTCGGATTATTTGGAGCTTGTCGGCGTGAAGAATAGTGTAATTTATCAGTGGGAGACATCGAAATAACAAATATTGGTTATACAACTTCCAAATACAAAAACGAAAGTCAGTCGTTCTTTCAGTATTATTAGGAAGTATGCAGAGTATTTTCATAAGTACTTTGCACTGCGCCCTTCTGTCATCAAACATCGTCGTTTTTTTCTGAAATACATGAATAATGAATGCACTGCCAATCCAGTTGTTATTAATACATTTGGGAAAATTCCATCTTTTGTTGCCGAATTCCTCAAACTGCCAGAACCAAAGCAATATACAGGACACTGTTTTCGAAGATCCTCCGCTTCATTGCTAGCAGAATCAGGAGCAAATATTACGGATATAGAAAAACATGGTGGATGGAAGTCTACGACGGTAGCCGAGGGCTATGTTGATCATTCCATTGCATATAGAAATGTCATTGCTGAAAAAATTCTCCCAACCTCAACAGATTTTGGATCATCATCATCCAATATTGTACTTCCGGTTTCTACAAGTACTGATGGTGCTGAGGATTCTAATAATGTGTTGCGAAGCTCCCTAACGTCCACAGGGCTTTAATGTCAGTAATTGTTCTAGTTTTACGATTAATATTAATGTTCATAAGTAGTGATTGTTGAATATTGATAATAAAAATTTGCAATTGCTGAATTTTCCCATCTGATTTCATCATAGGAAAATTTTTAACACGCTTCCACGTAAATAATGAATTTTAACATTGTTTGCCGTCATTAAAAGTGTAACTTTTAATGGCAGTTGTACAAAAAAAGTTTTATGAATTTTCCCGAGTAATTCTTCGTAAAAAATTCGACAATTTAACTGTAAAATTAAACGAGTTTCGTTTTAAGACAAATGCGGTAATGACAGCAAAAATTTCATTGTCAACACTGTGGTCTTTACATCTGGGACGAACGTTTTAAATAGAAGAAAAAGAGTAAGCTGGGACAACTGCATCGTATCTCGTTTACGAAATGCCAGAAAACGGATACTATTCCTACAGTCCAGAATGCACAAAACGAATCTATGAATCATACTCGCGTTCATTTCCCGTTATACTAGAGACAACGTTATTTTTGGCTGAGTAAACTCGGTCTACGAAATAACAATGTGACCACTCTCTGCCTACTGTCGATGGGAATTCAAATATCCCTGCAGATACATGATATAGTGCAGATTCTCGAAACTTTCATATACTTCGACCAAGATATTGTCGCCTCAATAGGCCTGGAAGATCGCTTGATTTCCAGTTATAAAAAATAACTGAAAATTCATATAGGATTGGAAATTTTTCCAGTCTTCATGGAATGAGAAATATACGGGGGTGGCTCGTCTGAGAACTAACATCCTGTATATTATCTGGCGTGAATAATGTGTGAGCAATATCTAATCCAGTGGTTTCTAAACTTGATGTTACTACGCCTCCCTTAAAAATACTTAATCATTTGGCGCCCCTATGAAGATTCCATAAAATTGAAACACAAATATTTTTTCTCTTATGAAATTCATCCATACAAACTAATGGAAAACGATATATTATTATTGTTTTTAATGAGGTAGATGTGTGTGGAGTTTCATGACTCAGTGTCTTTTAGAACCCCTAAAAAATTCATATACGTCAACTCGACAAAGTCTTTTTATTTTGGAAGGGGGGTCGATTTGAAAACAAGCTATATGAACCACCCCTGCTGATTCTGACAAGTCCTTCGCATTTTTCAATTGCTCTGAAATTTGAATCGACACTCAAATTTCGATAGCACCATTAAAAAGTAATGAAAAAACTGCACCTAAGATGTTTTTTTTCGAGAGTGTAGCGGCAATACTGCGGAAGTTATAGCGAATTACAATAATTAGCCAAATTCCAAAATCGCCCTGTATCATGAAAACTAGACACTGTAGCGACTTGGGGTTTTCAGCATTTTATGTTTCTCGAAAAAAGGGAACATGACATGTATATTAGTTTTCTCCATTTCAGTATCGTAATGAGTTCATTACAGTACTAAAAGTAGTGCTGTAATGAAACTCATTGCAGCATTGTTTTCAGTTATATTTTTCGTTTTGTGGTTGTCAGCACTATCTGAATTTTTATTTGAATTTCGGGAGTATTTCACAAAATTTGACTGAAATAGAGAAAATAAATCTTAATATATAAAACAAAGTCGGTCATTTTGTTGGTTACACCATTTATAACTCAAGATTGGATGAACTGTTTTTGATTCTTCTACGACGGGGTTAACATAAAATACATTAAAACTCTGCAAAATTAGATGAAATGGAAAAAAAATAGGAAATCATTTTTCTTCTTCCGGATAACCCCAGTAGATGTCGCTACGGTTAATAGCGTTTTCGTGAAAGTATTATATTTGATATTAATTCGGTGAACTACGTTTTCTAATAATATTAACTCATTTGAGTCCATGTGTTATTACACCTATCTTTCTTCCGGACACTACGGAATATTTTATGACGAAATGTTTTGAACAAATCTCCATTCTACTATTATGTATATTATGTTAACAACTACTGTGTATTTTGAGATGCCTAATAGTATATTCTAAAACAAGTTGCATAATGAGCTCCTATTCCAAAACGAATGCGAAATTTGAAAACGAGCGACGAAGGAGCGAGTTTTCGAAAGCATGAGTGTTGGAATTGCCTTCTGCAACGAGTATTAGACGATATTTTCTCTATTTCAGTCAAGTTTCGTGAAATAATCTCGAAATTCAAATGAAAATTCAGATTAGTGATTTTTGTATTGTAGCTTGGCAGTTGGTGTGACTTACGAAATTTGACAGATCACGAAATTGATTCGAAAATTGATTGGATCGGAGGTCAGTACTGACAACCACAAAACGAAAAATATAACTGAAAACAATGCTGCAATGAGTTTCATTACAGCACTATTTTCAGTACTGTAATGAACTCATTACGATCCTGAAATAGAGAAACGAATGTTTGGGGGCGCATTGACTCTTTTGTCTGGTGACTTCCGACAACCATTACCGGTAATTCCAAAAATCGACGGCTGCCGATGAAATAAATGCTTGCCTAAAATCATCAACTTCAAATTTGGCTAGGTAATAAAGCTCTCAATTCAGTTGATTGCGGTTGGAATAGTACCAAAAGATATTTGCAGCCCATAAAAATACAAAAAACACCTGCACCACAAAAATTGTTGAAATTGATTTTTTTGTAACTACAAAAAAAGCTGCAATGCGTCATGCACCTGCAGAAAACTGAGTCTTCTTCGTAACGCTACATGTGGGGAATCTGCAGGTGTTAACTGCCAAAACAGTTGTCCAAACTTCGGCAAAGATGAAGAAATAATTGACAGTGGAGACAGCTTTTAGATTAGTTTTTTGACACAAAAAGTATTAATTTCACAAGAATAAAGTGATGAATAAATGAAATTCATCTCAAATTTATTTATTCATCTCAAATTCATCACATAATCAGAAAAATACTATAAAGGTGTATTAGTGAATGAGAGGTCTGGCAGCCTGAGCTATTGCTCGTGTGCTATCAGTCTCTCGGTATGATGTAACATTTCAACCAGAAATAAAAAAAAAATATATATATACAAAAACAAAAAGGAGAAACACCCCTAACCAGATAATGAAACCTGCACACATTGGCATGATCTGGAAAAAAAAATCACAGTCGATATGGAATTCACTGCAACCTAATCCCTTCCCCATTCATTTTGTTATTTTGAACATATTGGGATTGCTTTTAGAAGTTGAAAAACAAAAATAACTTGAACTAACATGGATCCAGAATACTGTCATAAAATTGATTGAAATTAATTAATTATATTAATAAAGACCCATTTTCACACATTTTATGCTGAAAGGGGATGGTCTTGAAGTATATGAAGACCTTCATTAATCTTCATAAAACGCTACTGAGTCCCAAAAATTACTTTGATTTACGTTAGAACAAGTTTCTTTTAATTTTGGATAGAGGGGTTGTTTTCACCCCTTAAAAATAATAAGCATAAATCGGCATAGGGTAGGAGTAGGAGACAAGTATAGCTTATATCCAAAATTAGATCAAAATCGAAGCATCTTGATAGAATTCGGAGGTAATGCCTAATTTTCGCCCTCATTGACTGGACTAATTGTACAGGACAATTTTATCTCCACTTTCAAGGTTTATACCATAATAGTTTATTATAATATTAAAGTTGCTTTTTTTATTCATCGATTGAGGCACTACGAAGTCTTCCGGGTCAGCTAGTAATGAATAAAATAAATCAACACTGAAAACTCAGTCGAAAATTCCCTCCAATCGGTTCTAAATATTGTCAACGTTGTGTCCGTCTACCGTCTCATTATCTATGCTAATATCCCTTTATTTCCCAAAGTAACCCTTGCTCTCTTTTTCCCTTAATGAATAAAAAAGTTACGGCACATTTTCGATAACGATAATGAATCAAAATTAAAAAAAAAGTTAAGATATCATGTTGGAATAGCAACTTGTTTCAGAACGTCTTATTTTTCTATCTCTTTCAATTCAGGACAGTGCAGTACAGTAGTCGCGGTTTCCACAGTGTTTAATTCGTAACCAATTCTCAATTAATTTTTTTTTCGTGTCCCAATTTTTTCACCACCGAACATCCTGCATTACCACGAAATTTTCGCGCACCTCTATTTCACGCATAGACTCGAAGTAGCTCCGAAATCAAATCACCGTGACGTCCATTGCCGAATCGATATCTCCGTTTTGAAACATCCTGTGTGTTTCGCGTTCCTGAATAGTGCAGGATAATTATTGCACTTCCATCGTTAACCTTATCGTTCCTTGATTCATCCACAGTGTTTGTTCTGTCTATCGCGACAATGGAATTCGGTCCCATTCTTTTTCCTCGGTTCGCACCGAGGAAATAACTAGAGTGACTAGTTCACAGAAAGGAGAATCAGGGATGTGCATCGCGTTGGGCCGTTTGGACTACTGGACCTCTGTGTTCTGTGACAGTGAATCTGCGATATGACGTGCGAAGTGTCAGGAGATTCCTTGGCTAACGGAGCCCTTTTCCGGTACAGTTTGGTGAACGTGCTGCAGTCTCCGGATAGGGACGATGTTAACATCAAGGTAAATACACTGCGCGTTAACTCTACATTGACTTATAACTTATTTTTGATGTTCTCTCGGGAGGGTTTTGAACGAAACAAGACACATTAAATGGAAGAAAAATTCAGGATTTCACCAAATCTTGTGTGAAAGAAGAGAAATGAACAATTTTCAAAATACTGTAATGCTGATAAGTGATTTAATATTGGTATTTACACCCCTTGCGTCAATTACAGCTCGGCAACGACGGTTCATACTCAAAATGAGTGATCTTAAAATGTTCTGATCTAATCCTTCCCAGATTTCTTCGAGTTGGATTCCTAAGTCATTAAGAGTAGCTGGATTATTTTCTGAACTTCTCAGTTTTCTATTGAGGTTGTCCCAAACCTGCTCAATCGGGTTGAGATCCGGACCTCTTGCTGGCCATTCCATTCGAGAGAATTCAACCTCTTCAAGGTACTCCTGAACGATGCGCGCACGATGGGGTCTGGCATTATCGTCCATAAATGAAATTTTCACCAATGTATGGGGCAAATGGCACTACATGCTCTTCAAGAATGTTCCTTATATACTTATCAGCATTCATAGCTCCATTATCAACGACCAGTAGGTCTGTGCGAGCAGTCAAAGATATTCCACCCCATACCATAATCGATCCTCCCCTTAAACCAGTAGTATTCAGGAAATTGCACTGAGCATATCTTTCATGTGGACATCTGTATACAAGGGAACGTCGATCACAATGGTAGAGGCAGAATCTAGACTCATCTGTGAAGAGAACTCTTTCCCAATCGGCCTCTTCCCAATGGATATGCTCTCTCGCAAAATCCAAACGCGCCCTTCGATGGGCTGGGGTAAGAGCTGGGCCTCTGGCCGCGACACGAGGCCTTAAATCATATTCTCTGAGGCGATTTCTTATTGTCTGATTGCTAATTTGCACCCTATGAGTTTGCTCAAGCTGATTTTGAAGAAGGCGAGCGGTTGCAAACCGTTGTCTCAACGAAGAAACTCTCTAGTAATGTTCTTGAATGGCAGTTGTTACCCGTGGTCTACCCTGTCCTGGTCTTCGGACATTCATACCTGTCTCCCTGAATCGCTGCAACATTCTGGACACACTTGTATGGGAAACTCTAAACCTTTTTGCAATTCTTGTGTATGTCCACCCTTCTTCTCGCAAAACTACCGCTTGGGCACATTCCTCTTGGGTCAAATTGCGTGTTTCGCGTTGCATAGCGATCGAGTGTAGAAAATCAAACTAAAGAAAAACTATTGATCACTAGAATCGATCGAGAACAACTGATTTTAGAATGGAGCCAATACATTCAAAATCTGATAATATCATTTTTTATTCCTTCTGGGAAAAAACATCTGTATTAAAGAAAAACGTTGAATGTGGATAACATGTGCATGCATAATTCTGATAAAAATAATTATCATTGAGAAACACCTTCAGTTGTAGAATAAATTTGAGATTTCCATAATGTGCGTTAATTTTTTTGCGCAGTGTAGGTGTATTTTTTAGGCTATCGTTCGTTTTCATCGTATTTCACCGGAAATATCCACTTTTAGATTGTTTTTATCGCGAGAATTGATATTTCCCCAATACTATGGCACATCGGTTCAGTCTTCTATACCGCGTAGAACAAAATCATGCGGAAATATCTTGATAAATGTACAGGGTGGTCAGATTTCGATGTTTTAGTACTACATCTCCTAAGTGGCTAGGTGTCTAGTTTCCATGCTACAGGGTGATTCTGAAGAATCATCATTTTTTTTCGTTTCAAAAATATATAACGCATTATACAGGGTGGACCACGTAAAACAGTTCAGCGCCATATTTTTCTAAGCATGCTCTAGAAAATGCTCCGATAGGTTAATCTTTTGACACCAAATAGAAATTGTTCAGTATATTCATGGAAAAAACTGCAAAACCTTTGCAATTATGAATGTGTCAATTGAACCGATGATGATCATAGACCCCTGACTTCGAAGGCAAAAAAAAATTAACTCTTCTAAGTATTTTCTATAACTGACGTACGGAAATATTGGTCAGTAGGTACTTTTTTTCGTGGGCCACCCTGTATAATGTATATATTTTTGAAACTGTTAAAAATGAGGATTCTTTCTGTGTCATAATGAACTATTGTTTCCATAAAAAAAAAACATAATTTTATGTTTTAGCTCAGCGAGGAACCTCTTGGGAAAAAACATAATACGCTACTATATTGCTATGAAAAAAGTTTCTCTTCAATGTTTTCATTTCAACATCCTAGCACGAACAGAAACGGAGATAATGACTAAAGTTGAAATTGTCCAAATTTAAAATTTGGCCTTTAACTCGAAAATGAAAGAAGATAAAGGTATTCAGTTGATGGCATTATCAGTTTCTCTGAAAAAGACGTTTACTGGGTCCAGTATGAAATTTTCTTATTATGATGATCTTGCAAAATGTCATAAAAAATCATTTTTCAAAAAAATAATTAAAAATATTCTGTTCAAGAATTTTTTAATGTTTTCTTACATGGGAAATTTATCATAAAATAAGTTTTATTTTATCATCAGCTCGGTGAAGCTTGATGTAGGTTCGGACCTTAGACTATTTGATGAATGATCGAAACATCAAAGTATCATCTGCTACTAATGAATACTGTTTGGGAATTCTTCTGACCATCAATTGGTTTCAATATTCTTATCGATCAGGAAGCTCTCCCTCATAATTGGATAACTGTGGGATTTCTTCGTCATAACGGAGATTAATTGAATTGAATTGGACGCATTCAAGGTGAATTCTAACGAAAACAATCCACTTTTTACTCCTTGACACCCATGTTCCAGCAGACTCTGCTCGCAAATTAGAAATGTTAATACATAATTCATTCGAATTCCTCAACATAATTCTTCGAGAACCTTTGCGTACGTTATGCTTGAAATGATTTCTTAGTCGTCAAGACTGAACGAGTCGAAAAAGTACATCTCAAGACCGCAATTTTTTTTTATTATGACGTACACCTACTTGTGGGTTATTTATGAATTAAGCAGTTCACTTGGTTCTCATCGGTGGAGTTAATTTGTTACAGATTTATTTATGGTTTCGATGAAACGAAATTTTAAAGGTTGAGAGCACGACTAAGAACGCTTGAAATTGTTTATATTTATTCATATTCAACAAGAACGTTTTTAGATTCGAATCTAACAACCGTGAATTTGTGTTGTTAATCGTTTTTGAGGTTTCCAGATTGAAGTCGCGTATTTTTTCAATCAATATGAATATATATTCTTTTGATTCAGAGAGCTGAAATAATACAATACATATTGAAACAAAAAGGTACATAGCTGAGGTTTGTGCAACACAGGAAAACCATACAGGTCTGCAGTATGATTGAATGAGGAAAGCGAAAAAACCTCAGCTGAAAAAAACCCTTACCTCGCCCGTGAAAAAAAAATTACTTTAAATATTAAATATCAGGAAAATTTTGAAAGACATCAGTGTGATCTAAGAGAACATCTTCATGTTATCCGTCGATGGGCTCAGATAAACAGATTCTTCACAAAAGGACTCGCAATTCTTAATCTGAAATGAAAATAGGCAGAAGCAAAAAAGAAACCAATTATTCAGAATAAATTAAATTATTTTGAAATTAACCACCCATTTCAGAAATGCATTTGTTACTTTGTGTATAGCCTCGAAACCATTTTGAAATTTATAAATGGGACAACTATTTACAAGGTGTTCTATAGTCTCCTCATTTTCCCCACACTCAAAACTAGGGCTCTCAACCGAATTCCATCGGAAGAGCATGCTATTGCATCGTCCATGGCCTGTTCTAATACGATTTGGAACAGACCATATTCTCCTGGGAAGGTTAAAACCAGAAACTCTGATGGAAATATCAGAAATGAGATCTTTATTGAAAAAATGGGATACATTCCATTCAGATTGCTAAATATCTTTGTCGCTTCTATTTATATCTATCAGAAAATTATTTGGAATATAGGCGAGTATGGGAAATGAATTTGGAAAGGAATTGAATTTGTTCCAAAAATTCAAAGCTGTTGTCTCTCTGCGAATGTGGGGAGGGTCAATATTTGAGAAGACTAGTAACCAAGGAGTAGGTGTAGAATTGATAGTACCGGTAATAATCCCCATTGAAGAATTTAGTTGGGCATCAATTTTTTTAACATGAACACTGTTCAACCAAACAGGGCAACAATATTCAGCATAAGAATAAACCAAAGCTAGCGCTGCCATACGAAGTATTGTTGCATCATCGCCCCATGAGGAACCAGCTAGTTTGTGAAGATTATTGTTTCCAGTTTTAAGCTTCAAACTCAGATCATCTAAATGGGCGTTGAAATTTAGAGAGGAATCAAGTATCTAGTATTGAAATTATGTTTCAAGGGAGAAGAACCGAAAGTTAAACTCAATTTTCTATATTTCTGATGATTATTCAAATGAAAACAAGAAACCTCGTTTTTATTTTCATTCGGACACAAACGCCACTTTAAAAAACAATTTTTCATAATATCCAAATCTGCGGGAAGCGTACTTTCTATTGTTTGAAAATTAGAATAATGGAAAGCCAGAGCAATATTATCAGCATGAATAAATTTTTCCGAATAAGTAGTTGGAATGTCACACAAATATATATTGAATAGAAGAGGTGCTAGAACTGAACCTTGTGGAAGACCAATATTCAAGGTTTCGAAATAACTACTGTTATTATCGACAAAAACTAGGAACCTTCTGTCGGATAACATATATTCTAATAGTCTTACCATTTTTCCACTTTTAAATGCTTGAAGAGTTTATAAATTGATCCATCTTTCCATACGGTATCATATGCAGCTGAAAAATCCACAAATGTTGTCCCTGATTTTGAACACTGATTCAAAAAATGTGGTGAGGCTAAGAACATGATCACAACAATTCCTATTTTTCCTAAAACCCCCTGAAAATTCTCAATTTTCTATATTTCTGATGATTATTCCAAATGAAAACACGAAACCTCGGTTTCATTTTCATTCGGGCACAAAAGCCACTTTAAAAAACAATTTTTTATGATATACAAATCTGCGGAAAGGGTACTAAATAAATAGATAAATGAAATACATCAATGAAATTAGCCAATCTACACTTATTAATCAATGCAAGAAAACCCACATTGAGGAATGTTGAGGTAGCCGAGAGGACAAGTCTAAGAATTCTTACCAAAATAAGACACCCCAGTAACCCATTATACAACCCATCGAATATAATGCTGTATGAACCAATTCAAACCAGATTTCAAAGACTGAACAAGAAATTTGCTGACAACCCGAATAACCTCAACATAATTGAACCTTTGATTAGTATAGACCACAACCAGAGAAGTAAACGGAAATATCCTATTAAAATCCTAGCTTCTGAACTTCAAGAATTAAGAAATTAAACTTTCCCTCTTAACTCTTTTTTTTTTATTAATTTAATAGGTGTATTATATTGGATTTTTCATTTTTTTTTTCAATATGGAAATGTATATTTTATTAAACAGAATACTTGTTAATAATATGTAATTATATTGTAAATGGGCAGAAAGACCTCGGTCGTTAGCCTATTGGTATACCCAATAAATATTATTATTATTTAGCCAATCTGAATAGAACGCATACATTTTTTTCAACAAAGATCTAGGTACTGTTACTCCATTGGAGTTCTTGGATTTGACTTTCCCAGTATCAGAATTCCGAATTTCCACCTGTGCGCGAAATAAATTCACCGTTTCCAGCCTTTCTTCGAAACACCCTGTATATAAGTGTCGAATAATTTTGTTTTCCTTCAATTAAGAAACTCCGAGTCCCGTGCAACAATAGCGATAGAATATTTCAGTGTGTTTCTCGTTTCTGCACTTCGTTTCTGTGTCTCGACCTACTTTACCTCGTTTTATCTGAAAATATCAATGTTGTTAGTTTGGTTTTTCTAGAATGTGTGTCCCTTGGAGCCTTGCCAAGACCTACATGAAGTCGAGATTGATATATATTTCTGCATCGGACGTGTCCGTTGCTCTGTTATCGTGACGTAAACTACGAGAAATTCCTTCGTGTTTATCGGCTTTTGTTCTTAATTGGAGTCGTTACATTATCATACGTTTGCAGTAGGTTCAGTATGGTCTATTCTTTTCTTTAGATACGTGCTCGTTCTCGAGGGCAATATGAAGGAACTTTTCAGATGCATACAGATGTAGAAAAAAGAAATATACTGCTCCACAAGGGTTGGGGATATCGTATTCAATCGTTTTGGAAAGTATGCAATGTTCGAGAAAATCGCTGTAAAATCATTCAAAACTCAATAACAACTTGAATGGATCCAATAAAAGTCAGTATGAGACATTTCGTCCATCTGGTCGCCTTTTTCCAAAGTTTGGTTCTTTGCATAAGCTTCAAGAATGTTCTTATTCTGAAATGGTGTCTAATAGGGCTGTCGGAATGCTACAGGGTGGCCCAACTCAGGTTGTTGTAGCGGAAGGGCTCCAAGTCAGCCACAGTGTGATATCTCGACTTTGGAATAGGTTCAGGGAGACAGGTTCCGTGTTGGAAAGATCAAGGCTTGGTGGCCGACGAAAAACAACACCTGCTCAGGATCGTTTCCTCACCGTTTCGGCGAGAAGAAAGCCTACATCTACGTGTAGAATGCTACGGAATACTCTTTAAAATGCAGATGGGTCCAAGTTTATATCGAAACCATCAAACAACGTTTGGGAGAGGTGAATCTAGATTCTAGACGTCCATTAAGAGGAGTTCCATTAACATGTGACCATAAGCGTCAAAGACTGGAATGGAAAAGGCAACATATCAATTGGAACGATCAATGGCGTAATGTCGTTTTCACTGATGAATCCAGATATGGACGATTTTCAGATTCTCGAAGAATAAGGGTATGGACAATCCCACGCATACCCCGTAATCGTTGCTATGTCCAAGAAGTCCATTCATTCCGAGGGGGTGGTGTTATGGTATGGGCCGGGATATGTTTCAACGGGCGCGCAGATCTACACATTCGTCCTGGGAATATGACAGGCTTGCACTATATGAGCATGTCATTGTCATTGGACCCCATCTGCATTTTGAAGAGTATTCCGTAGCATTCTACACGTATATGTAGGCTTTCTTCTCGCCGAAATGGCGATGAAACTATCCTGAGCAGGTGTTGTTTTTCGTCGCCCACCAATCCTTGGTCTTTCCAACACGGAACTCGTCTCCCTGAACCTATTCCAAAGTCGAGATATCACACTTTGGCTGACTTGAAGCCTTTCCACTACAACAACCTGAGTTGGGCCACCCTGTAGCATTCCGATAGCCCTATTAGCCTCAGCGTTTGTTAATTCACGTCTTGGCATTTTCAGAAAACTCGTTTCGAATCGAAGCCGTTGATAAAACGACTCCATCTCAAAATAAGAACATAAATGAAGCACATGCAAAGAACCAAACTTCAGAAAAAAAGCGACCAGTTTGACGAAATTCCTCATACTGATTTTTATTGGATAGATTCAAGTTGTTATTGAGTTTAATATGATTTTACAGCGAATTTCTCGAAGATTACATAGTTCTCAAAATGATTGAATACGATATCCCTAACTCTTGTCAAGCATTATATTTTCTAACATGTGAAATTCATTGTGAAATAGGTTTCATTCTATTATCAGCTCGGTGAAGATCGAGATACGTTAGGATCTTCTATTACACTCCCCGTTAATAAATTGCGGACAGGCAAAATTTCTGTCAAATTCAACACCCTGTATCATTTTTCGTGGTGCTCCGATTTTGTTGAAATTTTTACCAAGTATAGAATTAGGTCTTGTTATAAAAACCTGAAATTTACTTGGCAAAAATACCTGTAGTTTATCCGTTATACAAGAAGAAACGAAACGTTGTTTTATACCCTCCATTTCTAAACACCCTGTGGTTAATTTGAGGCAGAAAACTTGATATCATTAAGTTTCCATTTGAAGTGTGACCTTTTCTTAACAAAATGATTCTCGATTTTCGTCAGTATCTGCTTCAAAAAAAAAAAAAAAGATTCACATTTTCAAATGTACCTTTTACCCAATTAATTGGAAAACACGCCCAAGTCAGTGGCATCCGGTGTCCCTTCTGATTTATCATGGGAATTCGAAGTTAGGTTGATTTAATAGGGGAATTATGAGTAAAACGCGTATTTTTCATTTTAAATAGACGATTTTACGACAAAAAAGTCGATATGAACATTCATATTTCGCACGGACTCGTTTTATTAATTTCTCGTGAACTTGAAGATGCCGATATGAGGAAGAGCTCCTTGCATTACCAGATTGGAGGGAAAAATTCCTGATGACATATATTACTTGAACAGAGCAAAAAAATTCGACTTGCGATGGGGCTCTGGGGTTGAAATTTCAACCCTTAACTTTTCGGATCGTTTTTCGATCAGAACGCTTGATCCTTGCATAATCATATTCACAGGAAAAATTGTGGTTGATATAACAGGACCCAATACTATTAGTGGTGAAAATTTGAACAAAATCGGAGAATCAGGAAAAAAGATGCAGGGTGTTGAATTTGACAAAAATTTTGCCTGTCCGGAATTTATTGACGGGGAGTGTATATTTAAACGGTCGAACGTTTCAACTCAGCGACGTCCATTAAAATTTAAAGGTCCTCCAAGAGTTTAATCCTCCCTTAAACAGACTATACACGGATAATAAAGGATTCAAATTTAATTGACGTTGTTGAACCTCAGGCAAACCATATGAAATCTAGAAAGCATACGAAAATATTAGAAAAACTCCCATAATTGATGGCCCATCGCGGGAAGAAAGTAGATAATCGAAGAGTAACTCACCGATGTCTCGACGCCAATAAATTATAAATAATGCTAACTATGCTATTACTAATATAATTTATGCTCGGCGGGGTCAAAAGGCAACGGAAAACGTTCCTCGCATAAGTAAAAAGATACGCGGAATCGCGATATTGTCCGACAATCCGAAAACACGCGGTGAAAGTACCCAGAAACGGATCCGAAAACAATACTATCGCTCTCGGTGAAAAAGCCAGATATTCGACAATCGCCCATATGGCAGATACGAAGGAACGTTTTCCTCCAATTCCAATGTTCCTCCGACGTTTCCGCCGTTCGCCTCGCTAATCCGACTCAGTTCGCCGATCCGGCGATGAAGATCAACGCGTGCGAGGGCGCGTGCTGCCTGCCGGACGCGGTCAAGAGCAAAAGGGGGAGGTTCGAGCCCCCCAGGTCCCCAGCGGTCGGGAGTTTCAACGGAGAGGTTGCGCGAAAACGGATTACCCGAGGTGCGAGAATAAGGAGAACAGGTGGAGATTGGGGAAGTCGAATTTTACTGGGAGGTTCTCCCTGCCGATCGCGGTAAGTTTTAATTCTCCCATTTCGTAAAGAAAAAACATGAAGAAGAATGTTCGCATGTTCAACAGTTTCATTCGGAAAATCGAGGTGTTGAGTTTTCGTTGGATTGCCCTGTATAGGGTCACATCGAGTGCTTAGTAAGACTTGATGGCAGATATAATAGAATAGACTAGAAAAATGTTTATTTCAACAATTATTGATTTTCACAATAAAATGGAAAGAAGTAAAAAAAAAAAAAACATTTCATGATCTCCAAAGATTTACACAATAATCATCTGAAGTCATAAGCTAAAAAACAAAAAAAATCAATGGCCATCATTGGTGTGACGAGTATTTCGAAATTCTAAAAATGTACAATATTTCCACAGTCTTCGACTTCAAAAATGTGAAAACGGTTTGTGCTCAAGATATTTAGAATAGGAATAATAAACATAATACCGAATACTCTTATCTCCCTTTCTTCTTCACTTTTTCCTCGATATTTTGGAAAGTATTTCAACGAATCCAACGATTTTTGAACGAATGTATTCAGAATTGCATACTCTATCAAATTCGAAAACAAAAAACAAAACAAAAATTTTTTTAAAATTGTGCATTTGTAGAATTTCGAAAAACTCCTCACAGGGTGTCCCAAATGTTGGGTCAAAAATTGGGATCAAGATTGGCCCATAACTTTCGTTTTTTCAAATTAGAACCCTATTTTTTCATGATTGCGTTGAATTCTGCGAAGAAAAATGATAATAATGTTTCAACATGTTGATCCTCCCAAAATTCATAATTCTTGAGTTATTTAGGATTTTCTGCTTTTATGTTGTACGTAGCGTCAAATTCATGAAATCTGTTCCATATCAACAATGATAAATGAATTCAGAAAAGAGGTGTGCCACTAGTGAGTTATTGGAATAATTTATCTTCTATGACCAAGGTCATTGTTGATATGAAACAATTCTATGAATTTGACGCTACGTACGACATGAAATCAGGAAATCCTGAATAACTCAATAATTATTAATTTTAGGAGCATTAACATGTAGAAACATAATCATCATTTTTCTTCGCACAATCCAACGCAATCATGAAAAAATATTGTTCTAATTTGAAAAACGAAAGTTATGGGCCAATCTTGATCCCAATTCTTGACCCAACATTTGGAACACCCTGTGATGAGTTTTTCAAAATTCTAAAAATGTTCAATATTTCCACAGTCTTCGACTTCAAGAATGTGAAAACGGTTTGTGCTCAAGATATTTAGAATAGGAATAACAAACATAATACTGAATACTCTCATCTCCTTTTTTCAAAATCTTTTTTTTTCGATATTTTGGTAAGTATTATGACGAATGCAACGATTTGCGTACGATTCTGGATTATCTGAATTTTTTTGCTGCAATGTGCTGAGTTGTGCAAAGTTTGTGCTGCTTTGTCCCTTTGAAATTTTTCTTTCATTATATATGTTTCTTAAGATATTTCACAAAATGTGTTTTATGTAGCATATGTTCATTCAACACATTTTGTTAATTATCTTAAGAACCGTGTGGAATAAAAAAAAAATTCAATAGCACAAAGCAGCACAAAACTGAAATCCAGAAGTGCTGGGCCAACACACTGTTGCCAGCTGAGCTGATTATCCTATAATATACTGATTTTTCTTATTTTCTCCATACAAAGATAAACCTGTTGATTTTTTGTGAGAATCTGATCGACGCAAGTTGGCACAATTGCGGCATAATTATATAAAACAATTTTAGGCGGAAAAAAAGAACTTGTAGATTTTTGCATGGAAATTCCTAACTTTCTAGCTTCCATCAGAAAACATACCAATGCCCCTCCCCCCCGTTCATTCAACATACGTAGTATTTCTATTTCTAGTCAAAATCAGTCAGGGTAAAATTTCCGAAATCGATTTTTTTCAAGCGAGAACCCATTTTTTTTATTGCTCAGTTGGAATTACGTTGAAAAATAGTGTATTAGTGTAACATATACTTTTGCTTCAAAATTCTCCTATTATAAAAAAAATTCGAATTGATTTCTGTCTCAGAGATACTGAGAGAAAATCCTGAAAATATTCAGAAAAATCTCCCATAATACACAACAATTAAAGAAATAGAAAAATTTTTAAAATTTTTTGGTGATTTTCAACAGGCTGTATCTCAGTGAAAAATGATCGTATGGGAAATAGAATAACTGACTTTTGAAGACTCTAGTTTCTTAATTTATTGGTGAGAAATTTTTCAGAGTACCGGTAGCCATGCAATCTCCGGATAAATCAAAAGGAAAAAATTTTCGAAATTTTTATTTTTGCACTACGCGCATAGAAAAGTTGCATAGCCGGTTTATTCAGCTCCAGATTGCTTTTTACCATCCTCAGATATGAACATTTGTCTTCGAGATATCTAATTTTGAATGCAAAAAGATCCTTTTCACTCAACTGTCGATATCTCCAGAACTACTAGGCGCCTAGTGAGCTGGCAGGCGGTTTCTTTATCTGCAGAAAATTTTCTACAGAAATGTGTCATGGTTAGTGAAAAAAAAATTTTTTTCGCCTGTAACGTTAAGGTGAAAAAGTGAAAAATGATCTTTTTGCATTCACAATTAGATATCTCGAGGACAAATGGTCATATCCGAGGGTCGTAAAAAGCAAATTAGAGCTGAATAAACAGGCTATGCGACCTTTGCATCGGTCTAGCTCAACAAAATTTTTCCATGAGCGTAGAGCAAAAATGAAAATTTGAAAAATTTTGAAAAATTATTCTTTCTGGTTAATCCGAGGATTGCATGGCTACGGGTAATCCTAAAAATTTGTAACCAATGAATTAAGAAACTATAGTTTACAAGCTTCACAAGTAAGTTTTTTTTGTTTTCAATACGACCATTTTTCACTGAGTTATACCTTGTTGAAAATCACCAAAAAATTTTAAAAATTTTCCGGTTACTTCAATTGTTGCGCGAAGTATATATTTCAAACAATATCGGCCTGTATACGATTCTTGATTTTCCGCCACTCTATATAAAAAAATTAAAAAAAAAGAGTTCCTCTCTCGAATTGCAACCAGATTTAAGTCATACCCATGAAATTCGATCTAAACTCTCTTCGAGCCTAATAACAACCGTTGTAAAGTAACGAATCTCGTATCTTTCCTGGTAAGCTTCCTGAAAACCGAGCCATACAATAAACAATGGTAACAGATAGTTTGCAAGTAGTACACATTTTCACACCTGTTGTCCCAGCACAATTAACTGCGATTTCCTTTCTCGATTTCAATGTTAACGGTACAAGAAGAATTCAATTGTTGATCCAATTTTAGCGATGCATTTTGGAAAAACCTGTGAGCTAATGTTATGTTTGTTTCTCTTGCAGACATTTACTGCATGGTGCAACAGCCATCTCAGGAAAGCAGGCACTGCCATAGACAACATAGAAGAGGACTTCAGGAATGGCCTCAAACTCATGCTTCTCTTGGAGGTCATCTCCGGGGAAACCCTGCCCAAGCCCGACAGAGGCAAGATGCGTTTTCACAAAATTGCCAACGTGAATAAGGCATTGGATTTCATCGCTAGCAAAGGAGTCAAGCTGGTCTCGATCGGTGCTGAAGGTAAAGAGGATTTACTGCTGCTAAATTCGTTAGCTCTGTGAAGTTGGCACCTCCAAATTAGAATTTCGAATTCAAATTTCCAGGGATGGACTATTCATGGTCTGCAACAAAATTCTCCGCAGTATTAAGAATAAGAAACGTCCACTTTTTTGCGTTGGTCCATGGACAGTTTAAAAACATAGGATTTGCATTTCCTGAACAGGTCCCTAATATGGCTGAAAAGTGTTTTTTGAAAAGTATAAAATAAGTTTTCCAAACTCCGTCCAATTTTGTTCACCCAATTATTTCGTTATTATAAAATGCATCGTCAGAATTCGGCTACAGAAAATCATTCATTGCGCCTAAAAAAAACATTGTGTACCATTTTAAAATGTGATATCGTTTTAAACGAAAGTGAATCAAAGTTAAAGCCGAAGGAATATAACCTAATATATAAAACTAAGTCGGTCATTTTGTTGGTTACAACATTTATACCTCAAGATTGGATGAACTGTTTGTTACAAAAGATTTTATTTGGATTCTTCTACGACGGGGTTAACATAAAATACATTAAAACTCTGAAAAATTTGATGAAATGGAAAAAAATTGGAAATAATTTTTGTTTTTGCGAATAACGCCAGTAGGTGTCGCTACGGTTAATAGCGTTTTCGTGGAATTAATATATTTGATATTAATTCGGTGAACTACATTTTCTAATAATATTGACGTATCTGAGTCCATGTGTTATTACACCTATCTTTCTTCCGAACACTACGGAAAATTTTATGACGAAATGTTTTGAACAAATCTCCATTCTACTATTATATATGTAAACAATTACTGTGTATTTTGAGTTGCCTAAGCGGATGTTTTGGGGGCGCATTGAATCTTTTGTCTGGTGACTTTCGACAACCATTACCGGTTAATTCCAAAATCGACTGCTGCCGATAAAATAAATTCTTGCCTAAAATCATCAACTTCAAATTTGGCTAGGTAATGAAGCTCTCGATTCAGTTGATTGCGGTTGGAATAGTACCTATAGATATTTGCAGCCCACAAAAATGCGAAAAACACCTGCGCCACAAAATTTGTTGAAAATGATTTTTTGTAACTGCAAAAAAGGATGCAATGCGTTATGCACCTGCAGAAAACTGAGTTTTTTTGTAACGCTACATGTTGCTAATGTGCAGGTGTTAACTGCCAAAACAGTTGTCCAATCTTTGGCAAAGATGAAGAAATAATTGACATTGGCGATAGCCACTCAGAATCAGATTAATTTTTTGACACAATAAGTATTAATTTCACGTGAATAAAGTGATGAATAAATAAAATTTTCATTTTGTTATTTTGAACGGATAGGGGTTGCTTTTAGTGGTTGGAAAATAAAAATAACTAAAATTAACATCGATCCAAAATATTGTTATAAAAAATTGATTGAAGTTATATTAATAAAGACCCATTTTCACACATTTAATGCTTAAAGGGGGTGGTTTATACGGTCTTGAAGTATGTATATGAAGACCTTCATTTAACTTCATAAAACGCTACTGAGTCCCAAAACTTACTTTGACTTACGTTAGAACAAGTTTCTTTTAATTTTGGATGAAGGGGTTGTTTTCACCCCTTAAAAATAATAAACATAAATCGGCATAGGGTAAGAGTACTAGATAAGTATAGCTTATATCAAAAATTTTATCAAAATCGAAGCATCTTGATAGAATTCCGAGGTAATGCCTAATTTTCGCCCTCATTGACTGAACTAATTGTACAGGACAATTTTATGTCCATTTTCAAGGTATTATACTATAATAGTTTATTATAATATCAAAATTGCTTTTTTATTTATCGATTGAGGCAGTACGAAGTCTGCCTGGTCAGCTAGTAGAAAATAAAATATTTGTAAATTGACCATATTCATCAGCTATCGGTTGCAGCTTTTTTAGTGTTTTTTGGGTTGGTGACAATGTCTGCTTTATCATAATGACATTAATCGTAGTTGTCAATTGTCATTATTTGTTTACTCTTTTCAAATTTTGAATTCTGAAAATTTTCGAATCATCTATAGTAAAAAAACATTCTTCAAAATATTCGCCAAAATATTTCATCAATTTACAATGTAGGAGGTGGCTGGACATCTGTAGAACTGCCGAAGATTCCAAATTAAAATTTCATAGGTTCCCTAAGAATAAAATACTTGCTAGGAAATGATAACATTCTCTAGGAATAGAGCAAGATGCTCATTCTCCCTGTAAAAAAAAACTTTAAATATTAAATATATTGAAAGACATCAGTGTGATCATCTTCATGTTATCCGTCGATGGGCTCAGATAAACAGATTCTTCCCAAAAACGACTCGCAATTCTTAATCTGAAATGAAAAAAGACAAAAGCAGAAAAGAAACCGATTATTCAGAATAAATCAAATTATTTTGAAATTAACCACCCATTTCAGTAATGCATTTGTTATTCCATGAATAGCCTCGAAACCATCTTGAAATTTATAAATGGGACAACTATTTATGTTCTATAGTCTCCTTATTTTCCCCACACTCACAACTAGGACTCTCAACCGAATTCCATCGGAAGAGCATGCTATTGCATCGTCCATGGCCTGTTTTAATGCGATTTAGAACAGACCATATTCTCCTGGGAAGGTCAAAACCAGGAACTCTGATTGAAGGATCAGAAACAAGATCTTTATTGAACAAATTGGATACATTCCATTCAGATTGCCACATTTCTTTGTCGCTTTTATTCATATCAATCAGAAAATTTGACCAAAAATGTTCAATCTGGGGACCCTATTATCTGGATTATAGGTGAGTATGTTGAATGAATTTGGAAAGGAATTGAATTTTTTCCAAAAATTCAAAGCTGTTGTATCTCTGCGAATATAGGGAGAGACAATATTTGAGAGGACTGGTAACCAAGGAGTAGGTGTAGACTTGCTAGTACCAGTAATAATCCTCATAGGAAAATTTAGTTGGGCATAATTTTTTTTTACATGAACACTGTTCAACCAAACAGCAACAATATTCAGCAGCAGAGAAAACCAGAGCAACCGCTGCCGTTCGAAGAATATTGTTTCGAGTTTTAAGCTTCAAACCGAGATCATCTAAATGGGCGTTGAAATTTAGAGAGAAATCAAGTTTGATTCCCAGGTATTTGGGATTGAAATTATGATTTAAGTGAGAAGGACCGGAAGTTACACTCAATTTTCTATATTTCTGATGATTATTCAAATGAAAACACGAAACCTCGGTTTTATTTTCATTCGGGAAAATAATGAAAATTGACAACAATGATGAATGTCATTAAGATTAATCACACATTGTCGCCAACCCAAAAAACACTAAAAAAGCTGCAACCGATAGCTGATGAATATGGTCAATTTTAACTCATATACTCCTTGCTTTACTATCAATTATCCTTCACGCCAAACAAACCATTCCTTCCCAAACATCTCGCTCAATATACACCAAACCACTTGCAGAAATCGTGGACGGCAATCTGAAGATGACCCTCGGCATGATATGGACCATCATCCTGCGTTTCGCCATCCAGGACATCTCAGTCGAGGAGATGACGGCCAAAGAGGGTCTCCTTCTCTGGTGCCAGAGGAAGACCGCCCCCTACAAGAACGTGAACGTGCAGAACTTCCACCTCTCCTTCAAGGACGGTCTGGCGTTCTGCGCTCTGATCCATCGTCACCGACCCGACCTGATCGACTACAACAAGCTCAGCAAGGACAACCCTCTCGAGAACCTGAACACGGCTTTCGACGTGGCCGAGAAGTATCTGGACATTCCTAGGATGTTGGACCCCGACGGTGAGTTCGTTTCTTTGGTGTTGGTTTGACTGTCAAGAATGCGGGGGTAACCGGTGGGTTAATTCATTCGGATGAATAAACGTTTATACTGCTTCAGGTAGTTCAAGAATTTTGAGATTGATTGAAAAGTTTCCATTTTTCAAATATGATGAATCTTAATGTTTACTCCTTTCTTCAACACGTTTAGGCCAATTTGCACCATTTTTCCTTAAAATGGTCACTCAACTTAGGGTCAGTTTCATAATAAATCCCTAAAGTACACCTAAGATAAATTTCATGATGAAATTAAATGGGACTTTACGTAAAGGAGACTTTAGGTGAAATGTTGTATGTTGGCATAACTGAAATCGTTTCATTTGATCTAAAATAGACAGTTGCACTCGTATTTAACCACAGCCATCTTGAAATTAAAGCAGGTTATGTTATTTTCATGTCCTGTGGATATTACGTTCAGGTTCAAATTTGAAATATACCTCTAGAAATTTGGGGGAAAAGACCAATCCCAAACTGAATATTACAACAAAAATGGAATTGATGATTGTGGCTGACATAAAGGCAATAAGGGAGCATTGCCTTAGATAAACGTCATAAAATTTAGAAATCAAAATAAGAAAAAAGAATTGAATAAACATGATCTTTGAAAAGCATTTATTTTCACCAATTACATCAGCTCAATATAACAAATGACCTGTTATGATTAAATTTCTAACATGTTTCCCATTAACTGCATTAGCAAAAATTTGTTGATTATCACCTATAATGAGCCGTATTGTGTCTAATTGTAGTCTCATTCCAAATTGAATTGGAAATCTACGTTTCCATACTCTGGTTCTTATGATTGGTTCATGTCATGGATCTTCTTCATTTGATGAATCCGCACTAGCTGTCTCAAAATTTTCCATTATGATTAGGTATTCAATTATTATACTATATTCTTGTGCTCGCCGCATTATCTCTTGTTGTGGAAGTTGATTTCGAAATAAACACAACCTACAACATAAATAACATGTAACTAACCTCAAATGAGTTGACAGTTTGGACACGAGAGGTTAGGAATTCAGGGCTAAAGGATACTTTAGCTGCTAAAGTCCAGAGATCGTGCCTTTAAATATAAAGTGGCTTTAAGAACCTGAAATGTGTTATGATACCGAAATGTTGATCTTAAAGGAGCTTTAAAATTAAAGGGAATTGATTATGAAACTGGGCCTTAGCGTCTCTTAGGGCCGTTAGCAAATGAAACCTTAACTTAAATTACCAATTACCTTAAGTTATCAACTGTTTGAGTGACATTTTGATGGCTGAAATTAACCTTGTATTCAAGTGCTTCTGTAATGACCACTTAAATACTTGAGGGCGGGATTATAACCTAAAATAATTTGTCAAACTCATAAGATGACTGCAGAACATTTTTTATTTTCTATTTACTTCGTCTAATAATAGATAATTTTGATGAATTTTGATTTACAATAGGAAAGAGATGTGTTAGGTACATGGCCACTTGGAATTAGTTGAAATGGAGGAACTAGGATTTTCTCTGCGAATAAAGGAAAGAATCATATTTCGATGAATTGGATGAGCTGTCTCTTTTCCAAAGATTCCATACAAAAGAACAGACTGTCTTGCATTTATTGGCATTAATAGAAAACCGACTAGAATATCATTTGTCCTTAGAAATTCCTTCAATCAATAATAAATTTTCACTGGGTGCAGATATATTTTTCAAACCAGGTTCGGCCATATGATTCGAAGATCGCTACAGATCATTAATGAAAGGAAATAATCTCCCATTATATAAACTCAAAAAAAAAAAAAATGGAATTTGAAAAAACCAATGTAACGTTGACTGATGCATGAAATCGTCAGAATGACAGTTATGTTGGGTTAAGGAAATGACAACAATGAAATGGCTTCATTGAACTAGGGTGAAGTTTTACACTAATAAAAACTGAAATATCATTAAATAGAAATATACTGCTTCACAAGAGTTAAGGATATCGTATTCAATCGTTTCGAAAAGATGTTAATTAACAAACGCTGAGGCTAATAGGGCTATCGGAATGCTACAGGGTAGCCTAACTCAGGTTGTGGTAGCGGAAAGACTCCAAGTAAGCCAAAGTGTGATATCTCGACTCTGGAATAGGTTCAGGGAGACAGGTTCCGTGTTGAAAAGAACAAGGCTTGGTGGGCGACGAAAAACAACACCTGCTCAGGATCGTTTCATCACCGTTTCGGCAAGAAGAAAGCCTACGGAATACTCTTGAAAATGCAGATGGGGTCCAAGTTTCCATCGAAACCATCAGACGACGTTTGAGAGAGGTGAATCAAGGTTCTAGACGACCATTAAGAGGAGTTCCATTAACACGTGACCAGAAGCGTCAAAGACTGGAATTGGCAAGGCAACATATCAATTGGAACGATCAATGGCGTAGTGTCCTTTTCACTGATGAATCCAGATATGGACAATTTTGACGATTTCACTTCCTGCAACTTGAAATCATATCAATATGAATTTTCATCACAAAATCTCATTTAAACTACATTTTTTGGCAATTTAAATAAATATTCCTAACTCATGTGGAGCAGTTTATTTAAGTCGTCATTGCAGGAGCACTTGAATTCAAGGTTAGTTTTATCCATCGAAATGTCACTTAAACAGCTGGTGCAACGTAATTTAAGTTGAGTGTTCATTTTGAGGGTATCTTAACACTAAGCGAATTTAGTGCAAACTGCTCATAGGAAATTGGAAGACATGTTGACTGCAAAACCTCTTGAACTTATGAGTGACATACTTTTTTTTTTGTCTGAAGGATAAACGTAAACTTTTTCATGTTGTCATTATTTTAATATTTTTATTCATTTTTATTCCTCAAAATGAGATGAATATATTTGAATTATCTATACTCCCCGTCAATGAATTTCGGACAGGCAAAATTTTTGTCAAATTCAAGACCCTATATCTTTTTTCGTGGTTCTCCGATTTTGTTGAAATTTTCACCAGATATAGTATTGGGTCTTGTTATATTAACATGAAATTTACTTTGCAAAAATACCTGTAGTTCATCCGTATATAGGTGAAACAAAACCTTGTTGGATGCCCCCCCATTTCTGAACACCCTGTGGTGAGTTTGAGGCAGAAAATTTTATATCATCAAGTGTTAATTTGAAGTGTGACCCTTTCTTAACAAAATGTTTTTTGATTTACGTCAGTATCTGCTTTGAAAAAAAGATACACATTTTCAAAGAAAGTGTTGCTTTTTTTCAATTTTTATAACAATTTAAAACATTACAATACCTTATCGACTAGCAAACATAAACAAACATCTGAAAATTAATAGCGTGTATTTTCACCTCGCTTTCTCATCACTTCTACCATAAGACGTGGCATACTTTCAATGCACTTCCGAATTGCTTCTGGGGGAATATTTTCCGGTACTTTAAGAAGGGATGTTCGTATGAATTTTCAGACGTTTCTTTATGTTTGCTAGTCGATGAGGTATTGTGATGTTTTAAATTGTTATTAAAATTGAAAAAATGCAACACTTTCTTTGAAAATGTGTATCTTTTTTTTAAAAGCAGATACTGACGAAAATCGAAGAACATTTTGTTTAGAAAGAGTCACACTTCCAATTAAAACTTAATGATATCAACTTTTCCGCCTCAAATTCAGCACAGGGTGTTTAGAAATAGAGGGTATGAAACAAGGTTTTGTTTCTCCTTGTATAACAGATAACCTATAGATATTTTTGCGAAGTTAATTTCATGTTAATATAACAAGACCCAATACTACACCTGGGTGAAAATTTCAACAGAATCGGTGAACCATGAAAAAAGATACAGGGTGTTGAATTTGACAAAAATTTTGCCTGTCCGGAATTTATTGACGGGGAGTGTATGAATCTGTATAAATCTCACCCGATTTTAATGCAACTCTTGAACATAGATCTAATCAACACCCCCAAGCCGGACGAACGTGCCATAATGACGTACGTGTCATGCTATTACCACGCCTTCCAAGGGGCCCAACAGGTATAAGATGCGTGGACTTGTTTCAACATGCCAACGCCGAATGCGATCGGCTTCAGCCGCCATTAACCCTTTTGATCTATTAATATGTTTGTGTTTGATTTTCTCGACTAAATATTTTTCAGATTTCGTTTTTTACACGACTAATATTTTGTTGCATGCAGACTTACAGAACACCGCAATGCCGGACGAGAGGGCTGTAATGACGTACGTGTCGTCGTATTACCATTGCTTCTCTGGTGCTCAAAAGGTGAATTTCAAATCTTAATGATGTTTCCTATTATTCGGACTTTATTTAGGTTATTCATAATTAAAGGAATTTTTTTTTTGACCATTCTTAAACTCACGATGAAAATAATTTTTTATCAATGTGAATCTAGAGTTATTAGAACTTAGATATCAATTGAAATATATTATGGGAGTTCTCTGCACTTTTATGAATTTTTTATGGTTTTCTCTCCCATTTTCTCAAACAAAAATCAATAAGATACATTTTTTTATGATAGGAGATAGGCTTCTGCATTAAACTTGTGCACTAATTTGTCAGTGGTCAATTCCTTTCATAATATATTAGCTTAACAATGAAACAAAAAAATATTACTTCGAACTATCAAACTTTGTTACGATTTGGAGTCTATACCAGAAAGGAATTGGCCCTTGACAAATTAGTGCATAAGTTTTTTTAGGACTTCCTCTCTAGTTTCTGGAACAAAAATCAATTAGAATCCTTTTTGATAATAGGAGGAAAGCCCTTACCTTAATCTCATGCACTAATTTTTCAGAGTCTAACGATTTTCAAAAAATTGTTGCCTAACAGTAAAACAGAAATATTAATTCGAAATATCAACTATAATTGGCCCCTGACAAATTAGTGCAGAATTTTTTTGAATAGTAAAATTTGTGCACTAATTTGTCAGGGGGTAATAAATGAAGAAATTGCTGCCTAACAATTAAAAAGCAATAAGTATTCCAACCATCTAATTTTGTAACGTTTCGGAGTATATATCAGGAAGGAATTGACCCCGGACAAATTAGTGCACAAGTCTTACGCAAGGGCGTTTCTTCCATAATGAACAAATATTTTAGAGCTTTCTCTCCCAGCCTCTAGAACAGAAATCAATCTTATTTTTTTTAGTAATAAAAGAAAGACCCTTACGTAAAACTTTCGCACTTATTTTTCGGGGGGGCAATTCATTGCCTAACAAAAAAAAAAGAAATAACACTTCGAACTATCACACTTTGTAAGGTTTAGAAGTCTATATCAAATTGGACTCGGCCCCTGACACATTAGTACACAAGTCTACCGCGAGGGCCTTTCTTCTATTAATTTTTTTTTTCATTAATTAAAAGAAAGTCCCTTGCGTTAAACTTGTGCACTAATTTGTCATAGGGTCGATTCATTTCAGGGAATTTTTTCCCCACAATTAAAAGAGAAATATTACTTCGAACTGTCAAACTTTGTAACGATTTGGAGTCCATTGGCCCCTGACAAATAAGTGCATTAAATTGAAGTTTGAGTACTTTCTCTCCAGCCTCTGGAACAAAAATCAATTAAAATTTTTTTAATAATAGGAGAAAAGCCATTACACTACGTGCACTAATTTTTCAGGGGTCAACCATTAAAAAAATTTGTTGCCTAACAATGAAACAGAATAATTACTTAGAAATATCAACTATAATTGGCTCCTGACAAATTAGTGCAGAATTTTTTCGAATAATAGAGGAGAGATCCCTGCGTGAAACTTGTGCACTAATTTGTCAGGGGCCAAAGAATCAAGAAATTGCTGACTAAAAACTATTCGAACTTTCTAACTTTGTAACGTTTCGGAGTCTATATCAAAAAGGCATTGACCCCAGATAAATTAGTGCACAAGTCTCACGCAAGGGCCTTTTTTTCATTTAAAAAAATATTTTAGAGTTTTCCTTCCCAGTCTCAAGAACAAAAATCAATCAATGAAAGAAAGGCCCATGCGTTGAACTTGTGCACTAATGTGTCAGGGGTCCGAAATTGTTGCCTAACCATTAAAAAACAAACGAACTATCAAACTTTGTAAAGTTTCGTGAAATCGTCCCCTGAAAAATTAGTGCATAAGTTTAAGGCAAGGCCTTCCTTCTATTATTCGAAAAAAATTATTTAAGGTTTTCCTCTCCCAGTCTCAAGAACAGAAATCAATCAGATTTTTTTTAATAATAAAAGATAGGCCGCTGTGATAAATTTGTGCACTAATTTGTCAGGGGGCCAATTAATTTTGAGAAATTATTGCCTAACAACTAAAAAAGAAATAAAATAACACTTCGAACTATCAAACTTTGTAAAGTTTCAGAGAATCGGCCCCTGACAAATTAGTGCATAAGTTTAATGCAAAGACCTTTCTTCCATTATCTGAAAAAAAATTATTTCAGGGCTTTCTCTCTCAATCTCAAGAACAAATCAATTATAATTTTTTTAATAATAAAAGGGAGGCTCTTGTGATAAACTTATGCACTAATTTGTCAGGGGGCCAATTAATTTCAAGAAATTATTGCCTAAAAATTAAAAAAGAAATAACACTTCGAACTATCAAACCGGCCTCTGACAAATTAGTGCACAAAGTTAACGCTCCTATTATTCAAAAAATTTCAAATTGAATTTTGTTTCATGAGAAAGAAAACCCTAAAAAAAGAAAAATATTAGAACTTATCTCAAACGATTTCCAAGAAACTTGATATCGAATTTATAAAAATTAACTGCTCCAGTAGTCTGAATAGAAACATGTCAAGCTTTCATATAATAATGGAACAAAAAAAAAATTAGAGATCTGATTTCAAACTGCCATAATCGAATTTGATTGTTAGTTCCCATGATTTTCTTGAATCAGTTTCATGGTAGGTACTGTTTGTTTGAAATGAAACATCAAACCGAGCATAATTGTTTTCAATGAAAATTTCTACTCCTCAAACTATATTCATTACATAATCCGTATGTGACATATAGAGCAGGGAGTGGGTTTTACTTGGAAACGTTCCAGAAAGATCCGAGGTGTGGTGTAACTCAGTCAAGGTTGCACGTAAAAAGTTCTAGTCAATTGATAAAAAAAATTATGGATTTTGAGTTTGATCTGCACATTGCATGGATTGTCGTATTTTTTGCTAATGGACTAACTTCAGATGACCAACGTTTTTAAGAATTTCAAACATTGTCTGGGTGTCACAATGAATATTCGAAAATAATTCAGATAGTTTAGAAGCTTTTCTTTGAAAATGGAGACAGATATTGTGGGTAAACAACAAACGTGGGAATATTAAGAACAACTAAAAATATGAAATATTATCATTTCAACCTTACGAATCAAAAGGAAGTAACTTTTGTCGAATAATCTGCACAAATAAGTGTTTAAAATCAATATAAAAACTGCATGCTAACTACACTGCGCGAAAAAATTAATGCACATTCTGAAAATCTCAATTTTAAATAAAGTTAACTCTACGTTGACTTTATAACTTATTTTTTATGTTCTCTCGGGAAGGTTTTGAAGGAAACAAGAGGATTTCACCGAATCTTATGTGAAAGAAGAGAAATGAGCAATTTTCAAAATACTGAAATGCTGATAAGTGATTTAATACTTGGTATTTCCACCCCTTGCGTTAAATACAGCTCGGCAACAACGGTTCATACTCAAAATGAGTGATCTTAAAATGTTCTGATCTAATCCTTCCCAGATTTCTCCGAGTTGGATTCCTAAGTCATTAAGAGTAGCTGGATGATTTTCTGAACTTCTCAGCCTTCTATTGAGGTTGTCCCAAACCTGCTCAATCGGATTGAGATCTGGACTTCTTGCTGGTCATTCCATTCGAGAGACTTCAACCTCTTCAAGGTACTCCTGAACGATGCGCGCACGATGGGGTTTGGCATTATCGTCCATAAAAATGAAATTTTCACCAATGTATGGGGCAAATGGCACTACATGCTCTTCAAGAATGTTCCTTATATACTTATCAGCATTCATAGCTACATTATCAACGACCACTAGGTCTGTGCGAGCAGTCAAATATATTCCACCCCATACCAGTAGTATTCAAGAAATTGTACTGAGCATAGCTTTCATGTGGACGTCTGTATATAAGGGAACGTCGATCACAATGGTAGGGACAGAATCTAGACTCATCTGTGAAGAGAACTCTTTCCCAATCGGCCTCTCCCCAATGGATATGCTCTCTCCCAAAATCCAAACGCGCCCTTCGATGGGCTGGGGTAAGAGCTGGGCCTCTTGCCGCGACACGAGGCATTAAATCATATTCTCTGAGGCGATTTCTTATTGTCGGAGTGCTAATTAGCACCCCATGAGTTTGCTCAAGCTGATTTTGAAGGAGGCGAGCGGTTGCAAACCGTTGTCTTAACGAAGAAACTCCCAAGTAACGTTCTTGAATGGCAGTTGTTACCCGCGGTCTACCCTGTCCTGGTCTTCGGACATTCATACCTGTCTCCCTGAATCGCTACAACATTCTGGACACACTTGTATGGGAAACTCCAAACCTTTCTGCAATTCTTGTGTATGCCCACCCTTCTTGTATTGAAGGAAAACGTTGAAAATGGATAACATATGCATGCATAATTCTGATAACAATAATCATCATTGAGAACACCTTCAGTTGTAGAATAAATTCGAGATTTCCATGATGTGCGTTCATTTTTTTGCGCAGTGTATATTGTAGCAAAATATCAAGCTGGCAAATGGTTGCGTCCAAGGCCTCACAATATTTCATGAGATCAATTTTTGCCAGTTGTGTATTTGTTCTTTGTGACACCCACTTCTTGTATGATTAACACTTTTAGACTAACCAAGAAAAAATAAAACATGTTGCTACATCCTTGACGAAATTTCAGGCCGAAACAGCTGCCAACCGTATCTGCAAAGTTCTAAAGGTCAATCAGGAAAACGAGCGTCTTATGGAGGAATACGAACGATTGGCCAGTGACGTAAGTTTACCCCCCTTCTCGAAAAATAAAAATCTCCAATCAACTCTCATCTTACCAGCTTCTGGAATGGATCAGAAGGACCATGCCGTGGCTCAACTCGAGGCAGACCGACAACTCGCTAGCCGGTGTCCAGAAGAAGCTGGAAGAGTACCGCACTTATAGGCGCAAGCACAAGCCACCTCGCGTTGAGCAGAAGGCCAAGCTGGAGACCAACTTCAACACCCTGCAGACCAAGTTGCGCCTGTCAAACAGGCCCGCTTATATGCCGACCGAGGGAAAAATGGTTTCTGTGAGTATAACTTAGGTCATATAAACGACAGGTGTCCACAAAGGGTGCGGGGTATTCGTTCATCTAGGAGCACGGTAGTCATTTAGACATTCCGTACCCGCATTTGGCACCTTGCGCTAATAGCGCTACGTATCTGTAGCACTGCGCTAAATCTTGTACGTGTTAATCCCCCCAAGTCGTAGTTTTCGCCGATATTAACTGAACTCATCATTTGAGAATTCACCTTTTTGATAACACATTTCAACCTACACATAGGTACAACAACAACAAAAATAGAAAAAAAATGTCCGCATTGAAATTCGAAGTTATGTTCTACTAGAATAAAAATAACGTCAAAAGCAAAATTATATTGGAAAAAGGAATCTGTGTAAGATTTGGCACGATTTAATATGAATTACAACTGAAACTTTCCCAACACTTTCGATACACTTCAATAGTCAAGTTTAACGCCCACGAAATCTTCCATTAACGATCCCTATTAATGCTTGATTTCAATGCGTAATTGGCGTGGGGAACCGAACATAGAATATTCAGAAATCTCACAAATAATTGCATTTCTGAACCGAGTTATAATATTTAGGGCACGGCCTACTAAATCTAACAGACCGGAAGGTAAGACGTTGCCGTTGTTACCTGCAGCGTGTCTAGTGGCACGTGTAGATGCAATTCGCACTGTTTTCGATATAATTTCGAATTTATTTCAATTCACAATTAAATAAAGAACTGTAGGGAGCAAAACAAAACAGCTTTTAGTTTATCTGCAAATAATCCAGAACTCACCACGAGGAGGTAGCTGTTGTATTGAGTTCCACAAGATTACAATCAGAATGAAAATTATTTTACTTTCTGAACCGAATGAAGTAGGTGAATGAACATCAAAAGAGGAAAAAAAGTCACAAATATACCTGTCACCTAATAACCACTGGAAATAAGAAATGTGTACGTTTACTTCGTCTCTAAATACGACTTCGATTCTCAAATTACTCAAGATCTTAAACCCCGATGATATTTTCGGAAATGCCCCCTCAAAATTCATATTGTAGAACTGAACGAAGTCATTTTCTTTAACGTTGGAAAAGAAGTTGAAAATTGCCTTGTCTTTGAAATGACAATAAAAGTCGAAAATCGATCTGATCTTGTTTGTTTCAATCGGTGTAAACATTGTCATAATGGACAACTAATTTTTGTCTCCGTTCCTCAGGATCAGTTCTTTCTTTCCTCGGTTGATTTGGAAAAATTGAAGGAAATGCATCATCAGTTAATTTAGGAATTTTTTGGGGTATATTAATAACTGATCTTTCGGCGGTTAGATAGAGTTATATCTCAAAATATGGGAATCTACAAAATGTTTTATACAAAATACACGGTCATAGTTGACTTTGAAACTACTTTCTCTATGAATTGCGTTAAGCCATTTTCTTCTCCTCGCGGGATCTTCCGGAAATCTAAATACCGACACCATCTCATTAGTAGATTTATAGTTGCTTTTGCAAACGGGCACTGCACAAGTAGCACAAGTAATTTTAATCAATATTAAAATGAAGGACCTTTCTGTTGATAATCCTCCCAGATATGAAGTCGAAAAATTCAACCACACAACCGATAGACACTGTTCTTGCAACTGTAACACTTATTTTCACTTTATTTATTGATTGAAAACTGATCACACGAACACGAAAAAAACAGAAACCTTTTTAAACGTTTCCCGGTTGAATTTCTGATGCAAACCTTATCACATGTTACGCTTCCGAACAGAACTGCAAGTGCAAAGTCGTGACACTTTGAGCCTGGTACAACCCTTTGTGGGGGTTCCGGCAACGTCGCATTTCAAAGCAACATTTTGGCCTGTTAAATATTGTAGGCCGCGTTTAGAGGAGATACGTCAATCGTTCCATTCAATTTGGTCATATTAAATTCATAAATCATGTTTTGAAAAATGAAATACTTCTTATGTTAGGATTTCTTTATACGATTATTTTTGACCGACGAAGAAATTTTGTAATCCCCTCGTTTATTATTCTAGCCATTAATGATCTTGACTTTTAATACGCTCGCTCCGTTCACACGTTGATAAACTAGTTGATTAAAGTACTATATTCTCATTTTCATTCCATCTTACGATTAGGTAGAGATGTTTTCAGTCTGATCTGAAACTCAACCCACCAAACTAATCAAGATTGTATCCCGAATTTTTCTGGAAAGTAAATTAATCTGATTTTCATATTCAGAAAACGTACGAAATTAATGTAAGTTCAGTCATCAAACTGAATATTTTCAGTTAATTTCTTCAAAATTAAATGGTCGTCTTCTAGAACTTGGTTCCATGTTTCGATCTCAAAAATATTTCATTTGGATGCTACAGAATAGAAATTACTTATATTATTGGTAAGCCGAAAAAAGCTGTCTGGCAACTAAATCTACTGAAAAACGTAAGGTAGGCTCGAAACATTCACAATTTGAAAAGGCTGAATAAAGCATCCAGTAAGGATTCATTAATTAATTGGAAAAAATCCCACTTTCAATTAGCCGATATAAGTAATTGCTGAATAAAATGATAAATAAAGCTGAACTCTCGCTTATTGAACGTATTATACATTTTGCACTCGAAATGTGATTGTTTTCTTAATTCGTACTCGTCTGACCACTGGCATTGCGCCTATTCGAGTAAGGTGCCGAATACAGGTACGGAATGTCTAAAAGCGCACGGTAGTGCACCCGCCAAGACGAGCCAAGCGAAGCGTCGCGCCGGAGTACTACCTATATTGTCCCGAAGTGTTTCGTCGTATTTTTGAACCAACCCTCATAACTTGACTTTGGAATGAAGTAGATGAACAAAATTTTCAAGATTCAATGCCAGTAGTGAACTTATCAAACGTGCAAAGTTTCAAGTGCATAGCTCGTACACCTCAGATTTTATAGTTATCTAAAAACCTCCGATTTCGCCAATTACTTACTGATGATCATAAAAACTGTTAGGGTAATTCTCGTTGGCCTATCAAGTTGAAATTTGGTATTTGAACTTCTTAAACTTGGAACTTTCGCCCCCCCAAACCTTAGAATCAGGGGATTAATGAGTTTGTATGAGACAATTTCGATACTAGTAGTCTGAAAATTGATATATACGGAGGACTGACCGTTATAACTGTTAAAAAAAATATTCAAGAATTCTCAGGGAAACATTTTCATGTAAAATATTGTCGAGACGAGGCCGTATTGGCAATATTCCTCATGAAAATGCCCAGTGCTTCCATTCAGAATATAATCATGTTTTCTATAGTTTCTTCCTAGCTTAATCCCCTCATTCCGCATTTTCACAGGACATAGCGAACGCGTGGAAAGGTCTGGAGACGGCAGAGAAGTCCTTCGAGGAATGGCTCCTGTCGGAAATGATGCGATTGGAGAGGCTAGAACACCTCGCCCAGAAGTTCAAACACAAGGCTGACGCTCACGAGGAATGGACCAGGGGCAAGGAGGAGATGTTGCAGAGTCAAGATTTCAGACAGTGCCGTCTCAACGAACTGAAGGCCCTGAAGAAGAAACACGAGGCCTTCGAATCTGACTTGGCTGCTCATCAGGATAGAGTTGAACAGATCGCCGCCATTGCCCAAGAGTTGAAGTGAGTATTTTATCCTCTGTCCCATTTAAAGTGTGATTCCTTGACTTATTTACTGACTGACAAAGAAACTGCAACACCAGAAGGAGCTGTTAAAGTTTAAAATTGTTTTGGTAAAATATAAATAGTATAGAAAGGAATAAATGATTGAAATTTGGAGAGAAACAACGAAGGTTTTACAATTTTTTTTACTATATATATTCTCTTGATTGAGAGAGCTAAAATAATACAATACATATTGAAACAAAAAAGTACCTAGCTGGGGTTAGTGCAACACAGGAAAACCATACAGGTCTGTAGTATGATAAAATGAGGAAAGGGAAAAAACCCCAGAGAAAAAATATCCCTGACCTCACCCATGTTAGAAAAAAATTAACTAAAAAATATCATATCAGAGGATCTTGGAGAACATCTACGTGATCAGAAGAACATCTTCATGTAGTTCTTCTATAGGCAGCAGAGAAAAACAGACTCTTCACCAATCTACCCGAAATTCTAGATCTGAAATGAAAAAAGACAAGAGCAGAAAAAACTAGCTATTTATAATCAATTAAATGGTTTTTGAATTAACCACCCATTGCAGAAATTCTTTCTTCATGAATAAGTTATGACAGAAATGTCACAATGTTTGAAAGAAATGAAAAGACCCAGTCAATTTCCCCTTTTTGAATTGCTTAACATGAGAAAACTTATAACACAACAAGCTAAACCGTAATTTGGACTAAGTGAAAAATCAATGTGTACATAACTTTCAATTGTCCTCCTTCACGAAGAAGTTCCTCTGTTGCCATGTGGGTTTCTTAGAAGATATCAACACCATGTTCGGTGGCTAATTCTGGAACGTAATCACTCTTTTCCTTCGAATTCCTCCAATATTCAAATTTAAACTCTCAGCCTTGCTTTCTGATCGTGAGGGTTCTTTCGAACCAGGTACGACCATCCAAGTGATGATTTTTCGGAACTTCAGATGTTTGAAGATCGCAACGGGACCCTAATGAAAGGAAATCATCTCCCAAAGATAAACCAAACATCTTATAACACAAGAAAACAAAATATTTTTCAGGATCAAAAATTACAACATATTCCTAGAATTGTCAAAATGACAATATACAGAGGGAAAACACAATTGGAAATATCACAGTTTCTATAGTAAACTCGAACGAGGCCATATTCTAGTGGAACAGTGACAGAATCAAAACCTCAGAGGGAAGTGATATCGAATGAACTGCTGGGCCGACCGAGTGTCGAATCGAATTAGTAACACTCCAAACGCGGTATGGGTGGGTGATTTCATATCTGTTGTAAATGCATACACCAATTTTATTCTACTCTGTCTCGAGGAATTTATTTGCCTCAATGAATGAAACATGACAGGTTCTTTTTTGCCAGAATTGGTTTGAAAATAAAATAAATTCTAGAAAAAGAAAAGATTGAAAAACAAAAATTTATTTTTTGAGAAAAAATTAAAAAAACAAAAATTTATTCTATGAAATTAAAAACGGAAAACAAAAACAAATTCTTAAGCATTCGAAATTGAACATCAACAAATTCAAATTGAATGTTATTATTATTTTTTATCGAATCGCAATGAGATCTCGATTCTTCCACTGTTCTACTAGAATCAGAGCTCATTCGAACTTAACATTCATATTCCTTTGTTTCCATAAGGATCTTTTTTTTTCTGTATGTAATTGAAATAATTTGCAGTTTAATTTTATATATCAACTTCTCAGCATATGTATTTATCAGCTGAAAAGATGCAATCAAGTTTTTTTTAATTTTCTGATATTTCGCGCAATTTTATTGATTTTTTCCGTTCATGAGAACCTTCTCATGACAATAACAAACACACCAAAAGAATAATTAGTGAAAATGGTCCAGCCGTTTAGCCTTGATGCTATAACAAAGCAAAACAGGCTTCCATTTCTTTTCATAAAGGTAGATTCTGGTTGTAGGTTTGTTTAATTTAATGATTTTGTATCGAACTTGCATTTATCGAAGGGAAACTCGTCAAATACAGTAGAATCCGCTTATAATGACATCGAGGGGAAATAAAAAATACGTCATAATAACCGGAAGTCAGATAAAGCGGAATTTCAGCAAAATTGATGGTATTTTTCTTGGATTCAGAAAAGAACGAGAAATTCAGATTTTGCTTTATTGAAAAAATAAAAAATAGCTTCTCTTACAAAAAAAAAACTAAATATAAAGAACTTTTTCATTTTTTAGAAAAATAATCTGAAGTTTTAGTTTGCGTATGTTTTTTTCGACTTGAAATAATAGCTTCTTACACTATTGTACAACTTAGAAATTGCTTCAAAGGATGTCATTTTGTCCACAAAACACCAATAATCTCTTCAAGGATCTGGATTATACTAAAAAGCATGTCGTCACGAGTATGTCTCGTATCGTATCAAACCTCATCGCATTAAAAAGGGTTGGGTGGCTTGAGAAAACGATCGAGCGGTCACTATAACCGGAAAAATTTTCGAAAAATCATAATGTTGTATCTGAAATCATGTCATTGTAAGCGACATGTCATTATAAGCGAAGTCATTATATCCGGACCCTATTGTAAGCAGTTTTGAATGAAACCAAACTTAACACTGCATTTCTCGCATTAGTGTCATTATAAGCGATTGGTCAGTATAGTCGGTCATAATAAGCGGATTCTACTGTATAAGAGTTGTGAATACAAAAATATCGTTTCCTTTTCACTTCCAGCACTCTGGATTATCACGACAGCATCAGCGTGAACGCCCGCTGCCAGCGCATCTGCGATCAGTGGGACAGGCTCGGCGCCCTGACGCAAAGGAGACGTCAAGCTCTGGACGACGCCGAGAGGATCTTGGAGAAGATCGACATCCTACACTTGGAGTTCGCCAAAAGGGCGGCCCCCTTCAACAACTGGCTGGACGGCACCAGAGAAGATCTGGTGGATATCTTCATCGTCCACACCGTCGAGGAAATTCAGGGTCTCATCGATGCTCACGCTCACTTCAAGGTATGCATGGGAATCTACGAAATGTTTATACAGACTACACTGTCTTCGTTGATTTCAAAAGTACTTTCTCCATGAATTGCGTTAAGTCGTTTTTATTGACGTATTACACTTTAATAGGTCTTTGGTCATTTTCTTCTCTTCGCGGAATCTTTCGGAAATCTGAATACCGACATCTTCTCTTCTCATTAGAAGATTTATAGTTGCTTTTGCAACCGGGCAGCGCACAAGTTTGAGGCATAGTACTCTCGCAAATTGAAATTAACCAATTTAACAAAAAAGTTCTAGCACACTTTTAGGTAAGTTGTATCTATCACAAAAGATCAACTGCAAAAAGAGGACGTAACTTGAAATGTCACTTTCACAAACGATCACCGAAGCCGACAATGACATGGATAACCGAACATGATATTCAATGTTTATTGAATTATTAATTAATTATTTATTATTAATTGATAACATTGGTGTTTTGTGCAAACTTTTCGTCGTCCTCACTTGAAGAAATTATTGAAATAGAGAAACGGATGTAACGATGTTATAAATAATGCATAATCAATTTTAAATCATTGGTGGTTTATTGTCAAACATCGATGATCATCGAAAATCAATGATAATCGTTCAACCTTATTTCCAAGAAAAAACCATATTAAATACCTTGCATTTTCATATATTCTCACCTGCGCACTTAACGCACAGCACTTCATTTTCATATATACAGATTATATTTTTTTTTGTTTCTCATTTGTAAACGTCAGTTTCCAAAAACACAATATTAATCAAGAAAGTTTATTTTATCAAGTCACTAACTTGTAAAACTGACAGTTAACTTGCAAAATTTTCACAAGTTAGTAGTATTATTTACATTAGAAAATTTTGTTTCATCGTCATATATGTTGAAAATCATGGTACAATTGTTATTTCCAGCAACACAGATTTTTTGATGATGAAAGAGTTGATACTGATGATGATGAACCATCCGTTGACTCAGAAACTGCTGAACTCGAGGACTGCAGAACATTTGTACTCTCCTTACTAACAAATAATTTGCTAGACATTTCGATTTTTTTGTTGACCGAATCATCGACATAACTCATCGCAATTTCGGTGCTCTTCCACCCTCCTGCACGCTTTAGTGCTAAAATATCTCCACCGGAATCCGCAACCATAGTGGCTCCAGTTCTGCAAAAAGAGTGGCCGGTGTATAACTCTGGGTCTTTTAAACCTAAATATTTCGCTATTTGCTTCGGGACACCACCAATAGTGTGCTGGCCAGCATTAAGGGAAATGCACTTTCCATGTCGGTATGTCAAAAAAATCTTAGGCTTTTTGTTCCAGGAGGCCGAAGATTTACATATTTTCTGTATAACATGCAGGGCTTGAAGCTGCAGCCATCATCGGTTATGGGGTGAATCTTCTTGTTGTTAAATTTTTCGTTTGCCGCAATGTCACAATAACGTATTTTTACATATCTTCTACATCATTCATGTTCAAGGAGAGAATTTCGTCACATCGACAACATCCAAAAATCCCAAATATTGTTACAATTTTCGCCAGCAACCACTGGTCATCAGGAGCATGTAAAAGAAATTGTTCAGCCTCCTTTTTACTTAATACCTTGGCCTTTTTTGGCGTATAACGCTCATTTTTTCGTTTCAGAAACGCCTCTTGAAATCTGCAAATGACAACTAAACGTCATATTTTTCAATAAATTTTTTAAGGAAAACAAACCTGTGAACAGGGGCATTTTATTTCATTTCCAAGCAGCTTTTCAGCATAGACCATTTTGCCCATAAAATATTAGGGCTGAATCAAGCTGATAGTTGATTCAAGTAGACCAACAAAACATCTTCAGTTACCCCAATCACTATTTTTGTTTTGCGACTTTTTGAAGTCGTCGTATTCTCGCTCGTACCTTGAAGCTGATTTTGCAGGTAATAAACTTGATGCTACATTGCTGGCTGCCTCAATAATTTCTTTTGGTACATTCATTTTCGCTTTCGCCAAAACAAATGTAAAGAAAAATAAACAGACATGTTCATGGCAACGCTTCCATAGCTTACGACATTTGCGACAAATTATTAAAAATTTGGAGTTAATCTAACCTTTTTACAAATGAGAAACAAATAAAATATAAAACAATACACGCAAAGTAACGGGTTTTACTGGCTCAAGGAGGTAACTGACTCGCCTGCGGCTCGTCAGTTATATCCTCCATTCGCCAGTAAAAACCCTCTTACCTTGCTAGTAATGTTATATACTATTTCATAATACCTCTCTGAATTCTAGGCAACTTTGGGCGAGGCAGACAAGGAATACCAGAGTATCGTCGCACTAGTCAGAGAAGTGGAATCAATCGTCAAGCAGCACCAAGTACCCGGTGGCCTCGAAAACCCCTACACCACACTCACCGCCCACGTGAGTCTATTTTTACTTCCATACGTAATTTCACCCTCACGACTCATCCGAATTCGATCATTCACCTCATCATTACGCCATTTTTGCCTGGATCGAATCGTTGTCAGCGAAAACTAAATTTCAATATGACCTCTTTTTTCTTCGCCTTACTTTAAGGAGGGATTTGGTGGCGACCTAGAGGTAAAAAAGTCGGTGATCTGAGCCGCATTTTCGGGTTACGTACTAAAGGTGGTTTTTTCAGGATCTCACCAGGAAATGGGGAGAGGTTAGGACGCTGGTGCCTCAGAGAGATGCCACTCTACAAGCTGAACTGAGGAAGCAACAAAGTATCCTTTTGAAGCAATCATTGCAATTCGCGTTTCGGAATAACTGCTGTTTCTGTGTTTAGAACTACACTGCGCAAAAAAATTAACGCACATTATGGAAATCTCAGATTTATTCTACAACTGAAGGTGTTCTCAATGATAATTATTTTTATCAGAATTATGCATGCATATGTTATCCACTTTCAACGTTTTTCTTCAATACTGATGTTTTTTCCCAGCAGGTATAAAAAAAGATGATATTATCAGATTTTGAATGTATTGGGTCCGTTCTAAAATCAGTTGTCCCGATCAATTCTAGTGATCAATAGTTTTTCTTCCGTTTGATTTTCTACTCTCGATCGCTATGCAACATGAAACACGCAATTTGACCCAAGAGGAATGTGCCCAAGCGGTAGTTTTGCAAGAAGGAGGGTGGACATACACAAGAATTGCAGAAAGGTTTGGAGTTCCCCATACAAGTTTGTCCAGAATGTTGCAGCGATTCAGGGAGACAGGTATGAATGTCCGAAGACCAGGACAGGGTAGACCATGGGTAACAACTGCCATTCAAGAATGTTACTTGAGAGTTTCTTCGTTGAGACAACGGTTTGCAACCGCTCGCCTCCTTCAAAATCAGCTTGAGCAAACTCATGGGGTGCAAAATAGCACTCGGACAATAAGAAATCGCCTCAGAGAATATGATTTAAGGCCTCGTGTCGCGGCAAGAGGCCCAGCTCTTACCCGAGCCCATCGAAGGGCGCGTTTGGATTTTGCGAGAGAGCATATCCATTGGGAAGAGGCCGATTGGGAAAGAGTTCTCTTCACAGATGAGTCTAGATTCTGCCTCTACCATTGTGATCGACGTTCCTTCGTATACAAACGTCCACATGAAAGATATGCTCAGTGCAATTTCCTGAATACTACTGGTTTCGGGGGAGGATCGATTATGGTATGGGATGGAATATCTTTGACTGCTCGCACAGACCTAGTGGTCGTTGATAATGGAGCTATGAATGCTGATAAGTATATAAGGAACATTCTTGAAGAGCATGTAGTGCCATTTGTCCCATACATTGAAGAAAATTTCATTTTTATGGACGATAATGCCAGACCCCATCATGCGAGCATTGTTCAGGAGTACCTTGAAGAGGTTGAAGTCTCTCGAATGGAATAACCAGCAAGAAGTCCAGATCTCAATCCGATTGAGCAGGTTTGGGACAACCTCAATAGAAGGCTGAGAAGTTCAGAAAATCATCCAGTTACTCTTAATGACTTAGGAATCCAACTAGGAGAAATCTGAGAAGGATTAGATCAGAACATTTTAAGATCACTCATGTTGACTATAAACTGTCGTTGCCGAGCTGTAATTAACGCAAGGAGTGGAAATACCAAGTATCAAATCACTTATCAGCATTTCAGTATTTTGAAAATTGTTCCTTCTCTTCTTTAACATAAGATTCGGTGGAATCCTGAATTTTTCTTCCATTTAATGTGTCTTGTTTCGTTGAAAACCTTCCCGAGAGAACATGAAAAATAAGTTATAAAGTCAATGTAGAGTTAACTTTCATTAAAATTGAGATTTTCAGAATGTGCGTAAATTTTTTTGCGCAGTGTTATATCACGCATGCACATTTTCCTTAACGAACATCTAGATAACGAGATGTTGAGACGTCAATTCGCTGAAAAGGCGAACGCCGTAGGACCCTGGATCGAACGTCAACTGGATGCTGTCACTGCCATTGGTATGGGTTTGCATGGCACTTTGGAGGACCAACTGCATCGCCTCAAAGAGTATGAACAGGGTGTTTATGCTTATAAACCACACATTGAGGAACTGGAGAAGATTCATCAAGCTGTTCAGGAAAGCATGATATTCGAGAACAGGTAAAAAAAGAAGTACTTACTTTATATAGCATGATAGAATATAACCTAATTCATCATAAATTTCCTATATAAGAAAATATACTGCTTCATGAGAGTTAGGAATATCGTATTCAATCGTTTTGAAAAGTACGTAATCTTTGAGAACATCGCTGTAGAATCATTTAAAACTCAATAACAACTTGAATCGATCCAATTGACCATATTCGTTAGCTATCGGTTGCAGCTTTTTTAAGTGTTTTTGAGTTGGCGACATTGTGAGATTAATCATAATGACATTCATCGTAGTTATCAAATGTCATTATTTATTTACTATTTTCAAAATTTGAAATTTTTCCAATCGTCAATAGAAAACGGACATTTTTCAAAATATTTCATCAATCTAGTTAGGTTTCTCCCTAAATTTACCACAATTATTTAAAAATTATTCCTCTGGAAGTTAATGAATGAGCATCTTGTTCCATTCCTAGAAAATGTTACCATTTCTTAGTAAGTATTTTATTTTTAGGGAACCTATGAAATTATAATTTAGAATCTTCAGTAGAGCTACGACTTTGACAGTGCTCCAGCCACCTCCAACATTTTGGTAGCTAAAATTGAAAAAACATCAATCTAATATTGTACTCTTGGACATGTTGAATATAGTTTAGTTAATAGTTAATAGTTTAAAAGGGGTTACAGTCCACTGCGACCTGATGGTCTATTGTGCCCCCTGACAAAGCTTTACAGCTCGCCTTCCAGTCCCAGAGATCTTATGAAATCCAATACCTCAGGAGGCTTCAGTGAGGCTAATTCCTCACTCCTACAGGTCTCTTGACCAGAGCATTTTTTCCTTTGGCTTACAATGCCAAAGCATTCTGTGACTAGGTGAATAGGAGTTTCTTCCTTCTCCTCACAGAATCTACACTCGTCAGTGTCCGATACGCCCATTATCAGCAGTGCTTTCTGAGGCGACAATGCCCTGTAAGAAAGCCAGTGAGGAGGTGTAGTTGGTTCTCACTGAGATCCAAATATTTTTTGGATCTTCAGTTTCAAAATTCAGAAGGAACTTTTTGGAGTGATCCAACCCTGGGAGATTCTGCCAGAGTGTTTCTCTTTCAGTTTTCTCCTTCTCCAGAAACTCTTTCTTATAGGTACATTTTCCTATACCACAGAAAGGTTCTGAACCAGTGAGTGGTTTGCTGGCAAGTTTGTTGGCCTCTTCGTTACCTGTGACTCCCGAATGACCAGGAACCCAGATTAAAAAGACCTTATTTTTCTTGCCTACCTCATTGAGTTTGCTCCGGCATTCCCATGTTGACTTTGAGTCGACGACATAGGAGTTCAGTGCTTTAATAGCAGCTTGACTATCTAGTGAATAGCTATGTCGCAATTCTGAGAGTTTCTCTCTAGATTAATGTCTAGACATCTTTCGATTGCTAATATTTCTGCTTGCAGAACACTCACACAGGAGCCTAACGATAGTGCACTCTTGGCTTTGGTCCCGTAAACCCCAGCGCCATCTCCCGTGTTAGTTTTAGAACCATCTGTATACCATTCAACAGTATTTTCTTTGAAATTTTGGTCGGTTTATTCCCGCTCCCATTGTTCTTTTTTGCATAGCATCGTACTGAAGTTTTTCTCAGTACTTACTTTCTTGACCATTACATCACTAGGAAGGTTCGCAGATGAGATGTAGTTATCAGAGAGCTCCAGACTCCCTGACACCTAATTCTCTCATTACCTGCGCCTTCTCTAGATATTCTGAGGATGGCTTCATCGGCCATCCTGTCAATCACTAGATGTAGGGGTGTGAGATCTGTTATGATCTCAAGTAGATACACACACAAGCAAGCCGCTGTGCTTTATCGACGTGCACAATCATGACGTACATCCATCGCAGTATTTTTGGGTTGCAACCCCAATTTCTGCATTAATGATATTAGTAGGGATAGTTTCGCATGATAATCAATTAATTCATTCATCCATCCCCTTCAGATACACCCAATACACCATGGAAACCCTCAGAGTCGGCTGGGAACAGCTCCTAACCTCGATCAACAGGAACATAAACGAGGTGGAGAACCAGATCCTCACCAGAGACTCCAAGGGTATCACCCAAGAACAGCTCAACGAGTTCAGGTCCTCCTTCAACCACTTCGACAAAAACAGAACCGGTCGTCTGACCCCGGAAGAGTTCAAATCGTGCCTGGTATCGCTCGGGTATTCCATCGGCAAGGACAGGCAGGGCGACATAGACTTCCAGAGGATCCTGGCAGTCGTGGATCCCAACAACACGGGATACGTACATTTCGACGCCTTCCTAGATTTCATGACCAGGGAGAGCACAGATACGGATACCGCAGAACAGGTCATAGATAGTTTCCGCATCTTGGCCGCTGATAAGGTGAGAATGACCGCGTCAAACTTTGCAAACAGAAAAAAAAAACTTGGGAATTTTGCACCATGTCCCTTAAACGGTTTACTCAACAAACCCTGAGTTAAAGCTCCCTTGATCCTCCTTTAAACGAAGCATCCATGGCTACCGTCTATGGATACTTTGTTTAAAGGAGAATTAAGGGAGCATTAAATTTCAATGGAAGTTGCTGCAACTCATGGTATATGCGTCTCTTAAGGTTAATGATAACTTAAATTTATTGACAGTTGAACGACTGTCACTCAACAGAATCTCAAGTAAGGGACTCTTGGGGCCAGTTTCATAATCAATTTTGAAGTCCCTTTAATTTTAAAGCTCCTTTAGGTTCAACATTTCGGTTTCATAACACATTTCAGGTTCTCAAAGCCACTTTATATTTAAAGGCCCAATTTCGGGACTTTAGCAGCTAAAGTATCCTTTAGCCTTGAATTCCTAACCTCTCGTGTCCAAACTGTCAACTCATTTGAGGTTAGTTATGTTGTGTTTTATTTCGAAAGCAACTTTCACAAATGGAATGAGAATACTGAGTATGAAAACGTAGATTTCCAATTTCGAAATTTGGAATGAGACTACAATTTTTAATGCCGTACGGCTCATTATGGTTGCAACTGCAGTGTTGCAATTGATATCAATGACATGTTTAATATCAATAATTTTGAAAAGGAATTAGGTGATAATCAAAAAATTTTTGCTGATGCAGTTGATGGGAAACATCTTAGAAATTTAATCATAACAGCTGATGTAATTGGTGAAAATAAATGCTTATTCAAGGATTATGTTTATTCAATGATGTTAATCTGAGGCAATGCTCCCTTATTGCCCTTTTCTCAGCCGCAATCATCAATTCCATTTTTTTTTTGTAATATTCAGTTTGGGATTGGTCTTTTCCCCTAAATTTCTAGGTGTATATTTTCAATTTGAACCTGAACGTTATATCCGCAGGACATAAAAATAACATAACCTCCAATTTTAAGATGGCTGTGGTTAAATACAACTGCAACTGTCCATTTTAGGTCAAATGAAACCATTTCAGTTAAGTCAACATACAACATTTCACTTAAAGTCTCCTTTACGTAAAGTCCCATTTAATTTCATTATGAAATTGGGTGGACTTTTAAAGTGGGCTTCAGCTTAAAGTACACTTTAACTAAAGTTTACTTTAGGGGTTTATTATGAAACTGGCCCTTAATCCTCCTTTAAACAAAGTATCCATGTCTACCGTCTATGGATACTCCGTTTAAAGGAGAATTAAGGGAGCATTAAATTTCAATTGACGTTGCTGCAACTCAGGCTCTATGCGTCTCATAAGGTTAATGATAACTTAAATTTATCGACAGTTGAACGATTGTCGCTCAACAGAATCTTAAATAAGGGACTCTTATAAGTGACCCTTAATTTTAAAAGACGCTTAGTTAAGCAAATCTGCCTAAGGGCCAGTTTCATAATCAATTTTAAAGTGCCTTTAATTTTAAAGCTCCTTTTAGTTCAAAATTTCATTTTCATCACACATTCCAGGTTCTTAAATCATCAATTCCATTTTTCTGTTGTAATATTCAGTTTGGGATTGGTGTTTTCCCCCAAATTTCTAGGTGTATATTTTAAATTTGAACCTGAACGTTATATCCAAAGATTATAGAGTACTCTATAATCTTTGATTATATCCACAGCCATCTTAAAATTGAAGGAGGTAATGTTATTTTCATGTCCTGTGGATATAACCAAAGATTATAGAGTATAATAATAATAATAATCTTTATTGGCCCCTTCAGACATTAAAACAATGTATGAGACAAGTCAATCGTGTAAATACAATAAAAAAATATATATAAAATAGGCAATAAAAATTCAACAAAATACATTCAAATATAAACAAAGATTACAAGTCATCATTCAGGTACTCTTCTATACTATAATAAGCCCTATCCAAGAGAAGTGTTTTTATATTTTTTTGGAAATTTTTATCAGAAGCAATACATTTGTACTTGAATGTTAGGTGATTGTAGAACTTAAGACCTTGATACATGGGGGATTTAGCATATCTGCTAGTTTTATGTTGTGGAATACAGAGTTCTCCTGCGTTTCTTATTTGATAGTTATGAAAGTTTGAATTTTTTCCTATGGAATGCATATAATCTTTAGATATAACCTTCAGGTTCAAATTTCAAATATACCCCTAGAAATTTGAGAGAAAAGACCAATCCCAAACTGAATATTACAAAAAAAAAAATTGGAACTGATTATTGCGGCTGACAAAAGGGCAATAAGGGAGTATTGCCTCAGATAAACATCATTGAATAAACATAATCTTCAAATAAGCATTTATTCTCACAAATCACATCAACTTAATATAGCAAAATGACCTGTTATGATTGAATTTTTAACATGTTTCCCATTGACTGCATCTGCAATAATTTTTTCATTATCACCTAATTCCTTTTCAAAATTATTGATAGGAAACATGTCATTGATATCAATTGCAACACTGCAGTTGCAACGACAATGAGCCGTATGGTGTCTAATTGTAGTCTCATTTCGAAATTGAAAATCTACGTTTTCATACTCTCATTTTCGTATTCTCATTCCACTTGTGAAAGTTGATTTCAAAATAAAACACAACATAACTAACCTCAAATGAGTTGACAGTTTGGACACGAGAGGTTAGGAATTCAGGGCTGAAGGATACTTCAGCTGCTAAAGTCACGAAATTGGGCCTTTGAATATAAAGTGGCTTTAAGAAACCGAAATGTCGAACTTAAAGGAAGGAGCTTTGAAATTGAAGGCACTTTCAAATTGATTATGAAACTGGCCCTAAGGTTTTCATGAATGCGGATGGTGGCGCTGCATTCGCCGAATCAGCTGTGCCCGAAACGAGTATTCTTTCGTGATTTCATAAGCTTTCTATTTGCATTCAGGTAAATAAATTCAATTTTTCGAACTTTATCCAAATTCAAAAATTCATAAGAAAATAATTGTTGATGTGACAACTTTAAGCGATATCACAAATTGAAGCACAATTTAGCTTCTTTCTAAAAAGCGAATCAATTATTTGTAATTCGAAATACTAAGTGTTTGTTTTACCCTGAACAGTTTAAATGAAGATTAATGAGTCCGACCCTGGAATAATGAAATAATTGATATCTTTCTGATTCGACCTTAGCATGTGCCAATAACCTCCAATGTTTCAATAATATCCATCGATAAGATTGGATTTTATGATGGTCTAAGTATTTCCATGAAGTTGGATTATCCTGTAGCTTTCTAGGGAAATCCAGAAATTAATTTTTTATAGTCAATCAGTAATCACCTAGTCCAACTCTACCTCTGGTAAGAGTACGTACAGTTATTCCCCGGACACCCTGTATATCTACATTCACAACATAATCTACAAGATCCACAATAAAGAAACAACTTCGATTATTAATATTCAATAAACACTAAAATTTAAAAAATCTCATATATACAAATCGAAAGCTTATGGAATCACGAAAGAATACTTGTTTCGGGCACATCTGATTTGGCGAATGCAGCGCCACCTTCGGTGATTATATATCCCAAATCTCAACTAATATTGAGAGAGGGAGACTCTTGTAATGTCAACATGAACAACGTTCAAAATGTTAATTTTGCAGCCATACATTCTGCCGGACGAGCTCAGAAGAGAACTGCCCCCGGATCAGGCGGAATACTGCATTCAGCGCATGCCCCCATTCAAAGGACCCGGCGCTGTGCCCGGAGCCCTGGACTACATGTCCTTCTCCACAGCCCTCTACGGAGAATCAGACCTATAATCGTCTCCATCGTAGTAATCCATATCTTTATAAACTTTTCTTTGCTCCACATCTATTTATTTTTCAAAAACGATTATCACCAAGAATCTTCCATTACTCGAACGAACATATGTATAGATACGAACTGCAAGTTTTATTTCCTGAGAATTTTCTATTCTTGGAGATATGTTTAGTCTTTTTATGTACTATTTTTCTTTTATGAAGAATTTATTTAATTTATACGTGCCCATATTCATTTAATTAAGTTTTGTGTACATAAAGAAGGAAAGTTAAGGTTTTTTGTTCTGTTATCCAGGTAACAACAAATAACCTTAACTGTTTTCGTTCAACATACAGGTTCTTTGTTCAAATATTGTTTACGAATGTTAATCGAAGAACCTGTATGGTTTTGTTTTGGTTGGAGTTTTATGATATTTATTTAAAAATGATTTATTTGCATCAAGTATACTAACTGTAGGTAAGTTTCAAGATATCGAATTGTATAACGTTCATTTGAAATTATTTTATTCTCGTAATTTTCTCCCGATGTTTTACAAGTGGTTTCTGACCAAAAGATGAAATGTAGTGCTATATTTTAAGTTCAAATTTAGATTTCCTAAGATGAAACTATGTGAATAAATGAATTAATTTTGATGCTTTGTTTCATTCGATCAGGGAAAAAAATTCTACTAGAAATCTTCGATGATTCTCGATTCGACTAAATTTTTTTGTTTGTTACTTCAAAACTTTTTGACGATTCTTTTTTTATTTGAAAGCTGGAGGAGCTTGCAAATTGGTCCCATTTCATTTTGGTGCACTTCTTACAACGGTATCCATGAGAAAACCATCAAGTCTTGAATTTTCGTTAAGTACACAGGGTTATTCGAGAATATGGCTATATAGAAAATTATAAGGAAAGACACAAGATTCAGGATTGAAATTCTGAAGGTGAGCTTTAAGTAAGAAGACGACTTCTCGTATATTTTTTTAAGGTTCTAGGACTTCCGGTTTTTCTGGAAGTGACATCAATATTCGTTTTTCGAATGGGAAGACCCATTTTTTATTGCCTAAATAGATTTTCCATTGAATTCTGAGTCTTTTTGATTCCAAAAGTTTGAATTTTCCCGAGAAAATTCTCTTTAAATGAGGAAATACGGAAAAAGAATCTCAAAACTGAACTCTGTTGAAATACAGACAACTTCAAGGTTTTTTTCATTAAAAATTCTTATTTTTGAGAATCTCCGAGAAGAAAGGCTGATGCTTCTTTTTCGGTAGCGTGATTTTCAGAATATGATACAGGAGGTCACAAATTCTTTGTCAAAATTAGAAATGACGAAACATCAAAAAATCGTTTTTTTTTAAATTGGAACTCATTTTTTCGAAGCATGATCGAAATCTTCGTCAAAAAATAATAGGAGCATACATCCAAGACTTTCATCCCAAAATGAATATTTTTCGACATATTCAGGAAAAATTTTCAATCTCATTCCGAATGTGTTTTTTTACTGGAAAATAATTAGCGGTCAAGTGAACTTTTTGGAAATCTCTGTTATCGAGAAAATATTTTCTTATAGATCAGACGAGTTCAGTTTTTCTTTATTTTTTAAAGCTTAGGATAATTTCCGCAAATTCTTAATTCTGGAGATTTTTTTTCTGTTTTCCTTTAATTGTTACGCGAAGTGTATGTGGCCAGGTTGCCAAAGTTATATGATTTTCCCGAAAATTATGTTACTACAATATATGAGAGGAGAAATGCGATCTATATCTCTATCTATTGAAAAAAAACATGAAGATATTTAACGATTTGAAATATTTTAAGTAAATTTTTTTTTTACACGGGGAAGCAGGGTTTTTTCCCTGAGCTCTTGAATCATACGAAGAACTGGTATGGCATGCACCAACATAAGGTAGGTACTTGTTTGTTTCAATATGTATGCTCTTGAAATCAAAAGAATATGTGAACAGGATGATTTAGACCAAGTTTGAAAAACTCCGGATTCAAATTCAGCACACACACCATTTTGAACAGAATTTGAAGGGTCCTCAACCTATTCAGTTCTGAGATACAGGTTGTGGAAATTCAAGAAAAAAATCGATTTTTCTCTTAAAACTTTAGTGAAAAATAACATATTATTGTTATTTATTTTCGTATTTGTGCAAAATTGCTTGAAATAATGTTGTTTTTGTTCGGCAGTTTGATCCAGTGGCGGAGATGCAAGGGTAGTTCCCTTGACATTCTTAACTTTTACGTCATTCATGTTTTCGAAGAAATTATCTCATATTTGAATTTCTTAAAATTTTTTTGAGAAAAGTATTCTTTTATTTTGATAATCGGATCTTTTTAACGTTTTCATTGTTTGCGATAGCAAAATTTTCAGCAATTGAAATTTATTTTCTATTGTTTATCACTGAGTTATGGATTTCTTCATTACTTTTTCATGAAACTATGTAGGGTGGATAGTTCTCATTAAAATGCTCTTTATAGCAAAGGCTTTTAAATAACTGATGAAAATTCCATTTGCAATTTATTCATGCCTTTTTGACACAAAATAAAAATGACACTCCACTTCGGGAATTCTTCACATATTAATCAAATATTGAAGTTTTTCTTTAAAACCCAAACAAATCCAAAATGATGTGAAAATGAACAAGAAAAGCAGTTTCTAAATAATGTAAAAACTTGTTTGTATCAACACCAAGGCTTACAAATAAAAAAATTTCATAAACCAACTCTCGAGATACACAGTTTCTGCGTTCCCAACAAAGAAGGACTAAAACAGCCACTTCTAAACGGTAATACAGAAACCTTTTATTTACCACAGGTGTAACACTAAGTAAGCCATTGATCGGCAATTACTCTGCTGACTCCATGTGGACAATATTAGTTCAATAAAGAAAAGTAAAAAAAAAAAAATAAATGAATAAAAAAGAAACGATGAGGACAAACTTATTATAACTTTTATTCTGAACTTGCGTCTACATTTTCAGTTTGCAACTTTTTGAATGTAGCAACTGGTACATAAGTTGCTAAAGTGTACAATTTATGGACAGAGTCTTCATCCTCGTTCCTCCTTCTAGACAAACGTACCCTCAACCTGAAAGGTACATTCCTGAAAGAGAATTAACAAAAATTAATACAAAACATGTGGCTTTGTTTATCGATAAGGTAATCAAGAAATAAAGAAATATTGTAGTTCACAATTGTAGCAAATATCCATGAACATAAACCCTAAAAAGTTATGAAAAATTGCTATCGAAAAGTCTCAAGTAGAAAGCTAAAAATTGAATTGAACTAAGTATTATGCACTTTTAACATTATCAACAGTACAGAATGTATGACTAGTAAATACGGTGATTTTGAATACAAAACTGTTAGTGTAACCCTAAACATGCTCATTCAGAGTAAATAACAGATTTTCTTCAGAAATTCAGCATCTTTCAAAGAACACAATACATGGTATTTAAAAATATAAAATTAGTTTATTTGTATTGTGTTGTAGCCTTTAGGTGAAATCTACATTGAAAGGAAAACTTTTTAATCGACAAAAGCCTTAAGATAACGTATGTTAGCTCAAAAGTAATCAAGAATAGATGCCCATTCTCGAAAATGAGATTGTGTCACATGTAAACAAAAGTTCACAAGTCTTTGCAAGCCAAATTCTACGATTTAATGAAAAATGGGAAAGTACACACCTGATTCCTTTCGACCAAATTTGTTTGTTCAATCTGGTGTCGATCCTCACATCAGGAGTTCCCATTTGCAAGATTGCGAACTTTCTGATTTCTTTGATGGCTCTGGGGGCCCTTTTTTTGAAACCTACTCCATGGAGCCGTTTGTGGAGGTTTATTGTGTATTCTCTTGTTACCACCTCGTTGATGGCAGATTTGCTTTTTTTCTCACCTTTGAGTTTGGCCATTTTCTAACCTAAAAAATAAATCTTGTTTTATTATGGTATAATTCGTGAGGAAGCCTGAAAATATTATAATTAGCAATTGCACACATTCACAATACGTGAACTATGAAAATTTGATAGGGATTTTAAAATAAGATTATCGAGAATTATTAAGAATTCGCAAAACTTACCTTATCCGATGGGTAAAAGTTTCTAAAAGAACTCGGTCTGCGACCACAGAAAGAGACCACTTGTCGTAAGTAAAATTCTGTGGTAAAACTCTTCTGCCTTCCTGTGGCCTCAGCATTAAAAATTCAGAACATCGACTGGAACTCCATTTTTCGTTGACATATTAAAATGATTCTTCAAAGCCTATAATCAATTGTTACTGATTGAAGTATTTAATTACAACTGGCCCATACTTCCTACAAAAAAAAAATGATCCGTTAGTTTACCAAAAATACAAAATCCTTGATGTTCGATTTAAGGTTACGAAGTGACTTCTTCAATGAAAACATTCAACTCAAAATGCAGAAAATTTTTAGTATGTCTAATACAAAGCCATGAAAAAATTAACTGATTCTAAATGTTATCTATATTCGAGTTCATTACTTATTATATGTGCCATGTGGTATCCTACTGATAGTTAATTCTGTATCCAATGCCAATTTGAATTTAATTACGAATATAGGGGCGATAGACTCTAGGGTCCATATAAAGTATAAAGCTAAATGAAAATTCATTCAATCGAACTGTCATCAATTAAACAGCTTCACTTCGAACTCTCTCATACTTTCATAAAATAAAGAATGACTACTAACTAAGAAGGTAAACCGAGTTTCGAAATTAAAAGTTGTGATCACCAAACTATTACTGGCAGTTTAGAATAAAAAGTAACACTGTAACACACAGTAAGGTGCCTTTAAGTTATTCTCAAAATGAGAGTGATTACAGTAAATTTTCTAGAGAAAAAGAAATTAAAAATTGCAAAATTCAAAGTTGCGCATCCACCAGAATAACTAATTGTATTGGATTTAATTTTTCGATATTTGTATACTGAATGACCGAAATAGTTTCCATCAAATTAAAGTCAGTTTCACTAATTGAATTAAGAAAATATGTTCATGATGCGCAGTGACACAGTGATTATAATGTTCAAGTCAGCGCATCCACCATTTGATATACTGAGACTTATCTATTAACTTTTGAATCAAAAAAATATATTTGGAGTAAGAAATTTCATTCTGAAGATATCCAGACCCACTTGAGGTTGGTTAGTCATTGAAGAGGAGGCACTGATATAAGAAAAAGAAAGTAACTTCAAATAGTTTCAATATTTTGAAGACATCTTGAGACGAGAATACACTCGAAATGAGCATTTAGAAGATGTTACAGCTTTCCAATATTGGTGTGAGTTTGGTCAAATATATACTGAGTCTTCCCTTAATCACTCGCCAAGAAAGCTATGAATATTATTTTTCTACATCTGATTTGAAAGTTCGGCTATTTTTACGCTTCTAATCTGTTTAAAACAATCATTGACCATAAAGCAAGAGAAATAATATCTAGCAGGTGTACAGGGTGGCCAGATTTCGAAGTTTTAGTAATACATCTCCTAAATTAAGCGAGATAGAAAAAAAGTAATATACATGTCATGTTCTCTTTTTTTCAAATTGCTGAAAACCGCAATTTGCTAAGGTGTCTAGTTTCCATGCTACAGGGTGATTTTGAAATTTGGCCAATTATTATCATTGGCTATAACTTCCATAGCGTTGCTGCTACGCTCTCGAAATAAAAATAGCTTTAGTGGAGTTTTTTCAGTACTTATTACCAGTGCTATCAAAATTTTAGTGCCTCTTCAAATTTTAGAGAAATTAAAAAAATTAATTTTTTTTCGAATGGAAACCATAGTGTGCTATGATGTTCTTCAATAGACTTTTTTCAGACAATTTCAAAAATATATCATGATATACTTCCGAGCTTAAATATCTAAAATTCCGAAAAAACGGTTTTCGATGAACAAAATCAAAGGGGGTTTTGATTTTGATTCATTTCTTTTCATCTGAGAAAGTCATAAAACTTTAGCCTGCTTAAATTATATTGATCGAAAAGTGTTTTTTTCAGAATTTTCATATTCAAGCTCGGAATTATATCATGATATATATTTTTGAAATTGTCTAAGGAAAGTCTATTGAAAATCATTATAGCAAACTACGGTATCCATTTGAAAAAAATTAATTTTTTCAATTTCTCTAAATTTGAAGAGGCACTGAAATTTCTATAGCACTGGTAAAAAGTACTGAAAAAACTGCCCTAAAGATGTTTTTATTTCAAGAGCGTAGCGGCAATACTGCGGAAGTTAAAACCTATTATAACAATTGGCCAAATTTCAAAATCACCCTGTAGCATGGAAACTAGACACCTTAGCGACTTGCGGTTTTCAGCAATTCATGTTTCTCGCAAAAAGAGAACATGACATGTATTTTACGTTTTTCTACCTCGCTTAATTAAAGGGATGTAGTACTAAAACATCGAAATCTGACCACCAAATTGTTGCATTTTTGTTCCTTGTTGTTATTTATAATACTAATATTCTCCCACGAGTTCAAAATTTAAAAACAAGCCACGAAGTGTTTTTGAATGGACGAGTGTGAAAATGAGCTTTCTGTTCCAGTATTATACGTTATTTCCTCTAACTCATTGAATTTTTATCAAGATTAATTGATATTTCCATAAATATAGTTAAGTGATTTTTGCATTGAAAAAAATTAATTGAAAAAACTGTTTCCTATCACAAATTTGGTAGATAGTAAATTAACTCTTGAAAGGAGGTATTCGACTCAGAATTTTCTCAATAACTTAATACATAACTGAAAAATTTATTTTTACAGTAATAAATATAGGTATTATTTGCTGAATAAGATCGTTATTTACTGTACCAAGAATTTACAGCATCATTTAGGTATATATATTCTTATGAATTGAAGAGCTAAAATAATACAATAAATGTTGAAACAAAAAGTACCTAAGATGAGGTAAAAAAAAAAACGAAGTACCATAACATTCTTCGTATGATACTATAGTAACATACGATACTATCATCAATAGTATCATACGATACTATAGAGCCAGGGGAAAAAAACCTCAGCCGAAAAACCTGTCTCCCCGTAAAAAAAAATAAATAAAATTGTTGTATCTGAATATTTTATATTGAAGGACATCACGATTATTGGAACGGCTCTTCGGAGTAAGGATTTCCAAACACAACTCCAACCTGAAAATAAAAAAAGAAAGAATAGTAAGAGAATGCAATTTATGCTTCATCAAATTGATCTAAAATTTTCAACTCATTCCAAAAATGAATTTGATACATTGTGTATGGCTCTAATGCCATCTTGAAATTTATAAATCGGACAATTAATAATTAGGTGTTCAACTGTTTCCTCTGATTCACCACATTCACAATTAGGACTGTCAACTGAATTCCACTTGAAAAGCATGCTATTGGTACGACCATGACCAGTTCTCATTCGATTAAAAACGGACCATATTCTCCTGGGAAGGTTAAAACCAGGAACTTTATTCGATGGATCATATAATAGATCTTTATTGGATAAAGAACATGCATCCCATTCGGATTTCCAGATTTCCTTGTAGCTGAAATTCGAATTCAGAAAGTTATTCGACCAAATAGGTTTACGGGATTTCAATCTTGGAATTCTATTTTCTGGAACGTAGGAAAGTATCGGAAAAGAATCCGGAAATAAATTGGATTTATTCCAAGAATTCCAAGTTGCAGAATGTCTTCGAATATGGGGAGGATTGATGGCACTGGTGGCCATTGGATATGTGTAGATCGGATTGGTTTCAATAATTATTTTCATAATATATCAGCACCTCAGAGGTAAAGTGTGTTATGTCACATTTTTTCAGACATGAACTTTCTACAATATTGGATTCACATTAGTAAATTCCAGCTAGTGGAACACATTTTTAACTCCCTGGGTATATCAAGTCACCAAATAATGGTATAAAACAATCTTTGAAACAATAATATGGAACTGAAAAATCTCTGTTTTGTCTAATTTTGATATTGTGACTCAACACACTCTACCTCAGGGGTGCTGATATGTATTATTTGCTGAATAGAATCATTATTTACGGTACCAAGAATGTATAGCATCATTAAGGTAAAGATGCACTTCGTATCGTCGTATGTGAAGTAGCAAAAAAAAAGATAAGTAGTCATTAAAAAATCCACGACGTCACTTTGTGAACAAGAATTACATCATGTCATAAGTGAAATTTGAAATTTGATGCCGGATTGGTTTCAATAATTATTTTCATAATATATCAGCACCTCAGAGGTAAAGTGTGTTATGTCACATTTTTTCAGACATGAACTTTCTACAATATTGGATTCACATTAGTAAATTCCAGCTAGTGGAACACATTTTTAACTCCCTGGGTATATCAAGTCACCAAATAATGGTATAAAACAATCTTTGAAACAATAATATGGAACTGAAAAATCTCTGTTTTGTCTAATTTTGATATTGTGACTCAACACACTCTACCTCAGGGGTGCTGATATGTATTATTTGCTGAATAGAATCATTATTTACGGTACCAAGAATGTATAGCATCATTAAGGTAAAGATGCACTTCGTATCGTCGTATGTGAAGTAGCAAAAAAAAAGATAAGTAGTCATTAAAAAATCCACGACGTCACTTTGTGAACAAGAGTTACATCATGTCATAAGTGAAATTTGATGCCAATGATAACATTCTGTTCCGAACAATCTGAAATATATGAAGAAGTCCTTAACTCCATCGTCGAAAGTTGAAGGGTACTTAACACACAGAAGACATTCTATTCAAAACCAATTCTACCATTCTGCGCTACCGTTGAAGGACAAAGGTCCAAAAATCCGATGACCTAGGAGCATTCAGCTTCAGCATTTGAGGTCCATTAGAGGGCGCACGCATCAGCGCGACGTGTGGGCAAGCCATCGGCAAAGGGGGGCTAGAGGGGTCTTCGCCAAGAGTAGCACCTAATCCCCCTTCCTAAAGCGGACTACCGATTACAATGGATACCAGTCGCAGTCACGACCATCCGAATTTTATCAGCAAGACCGTCACGGGTTTATACACTTTGTAGTGTCTTATACAGTCATCCTCACGATAAAGTAGCCATACACAGTCGGATCCACCATGATCAGACAAGCTAGATCTTGTTATTCGCACCAGGAAAAAATTAACAGTACAGTCAAAATAAGTGACTTGGCCGTTTCGTACCTGAAAGAACTATTTTAAAACAGAAAAGGTATGAACAGCGAATGAATTTTTCACCTTACTCTCACGTGGCGAAAGAAAAACGGCCAAGTCACTTATTTTGCTAAGGCATAGAGTTTGTGAAATGAAGACTTGTGAAGATGAATAGTGTAGAGTTAGCAGCTTGGCTCTACATGTGATCTGATAACTTTTTGACAATGTTAGAAATACGGCCTCGTCTTGGCAATATTTTACATGAAAATGTTTTTGGTTTGATAGCCTTGTCACGTAGTCACGTGCCTGTCTATCCTTCGATACGAGATTATGAATGTGGAGTTCAGCTTGCTTATCACATCTAGGAAACCATAGGAGTTGAGGTTTTCCAAGAAAATAAGGGGTGATTCTTTCTCTAAGACCAATGAATCAGGGGAAAATCTTCTTGAAACAAGGTTAAGTACAGGGTGATTCACTTATCTTGGTAACCCCAATTTTCTCGAAAACGTCCGAATATTTTCTCATTCTGTGAATGGCGTTGTGAACAAGTCAATGTCGATTTGAGATGCACCTAAAAATCTGCGGAATAAATAAAGACGACAGGCGTCGCGGTGCTTTCAAAAATTTTTTCTCCAGGGACATACCTTTTTTATCGTGTCATTCGAAAGATAATTTCATTCTGAACTTTTTTTTCGAATACAATTTTTATCCATTTCTAACGGTCAGCGATCTGCAGTGTATTTTATATTAATTCTATTCCATTAATTTTTGTCTGTATTGTGGTAGTATGCCTTCATTTGGAGACATAGATATGATTTTGTGCCTTGAAATCAAGAAGGCTAGTTTTCTTGTCAATGTGCCTTTTCAAATAAGATGAAATATGTGGCTACAGCAAGATATTCACAATAATTAGATCAAGACTTCGAAAAAAATGGATAGGAACCAATGGACCCATCAGGAATCGCCAGACCTAAAGCTCATGGATTACTTTCTAGGGGTACCCTGAAAAATATGGTATACCAAATTGATTCTGATAACTTGGACCATTTGAAAATGAAAATAAGAAACGCATGTGCCCAAGTAGACCCCCTAATTTTGACCAAAGTAACTTATAATGAAATAGCGGACTGATATAACTTATGGATGGATCATAATGGCTGGTATATAGAACATATGATTCGAAATGTTTCGTTTGTTATTAAAAAAAATATTTATTGCTATAAGATTTAATATTTAATGAATATAATAATAGAGAAATAGTTTGTTACAAAACCTCCGTCATTTACGAAAATATATATATGTCATCTAGCCATTATGATCAATACATAAGTTATATCATTTACCTATATCATTATAAGTTACTTTGGTCAAAATATAAGGGTCCATTTATTTTCGAATTCTTGATCTTAATATATCTTTGCAATGGCAGCGTTGTGACATGGAGCCTCATCTTGCTGTATCCACATATTTAATTTCATTTGAGGAGGCAAATTGTTTAGAAAACGGGACTTCTTGAATTCAAGGCACAAAATCATATCTATGTCTCCAAATAAAGGCATACTACCACAGTACAGAAAAAAATAAATGGAATAGAATTAACATAAAACACGCTGCAGATCGCTGGCGGTTAGAAATGGATAAAAATTGTATTCGAAAAAAAAGTTTAGAATGAAATTATCTTTCGAATGACATGATAAAAAAGGTATGTCCCTAGAGAAAAAATTTTTGAAAGCGCCGCGACGCCTGGCGTCTTTATTTATTCCGCAGATTTTTATGTGCATCTCAAGTCGACATTGACTTGTTCACAACGCCATTCACAGAATGAGAAAATATTTGGACGTTTTCGAGAAAATTGGGGTTACCAAGATAAGTGAATCACCCTGTACTTAACCTTGTTTCAAGAAGATTTTCCCCTGATTCATTGGTCTTAGAGAAAGAATAACCCCTTAATTTCTTGGAAAACCTCAACTCCTATGGTTTCCTAGATGTGATAAGCAAGCGAACTCCACATTCATAATCTCGTATCGAAGGATAGACAGGCACGTGACTACGTGACAAGGCTATCAAACCAAAAACATTTTCATGTAAAATATTGCCAAGACGAGGCCGTATTTCTAACATTGTCAAAAAGTTATCAGATCTCATGTAGAGCCAAGCTGCTAACTCTACACTCTTGATCTTCACAAGTCCTTATTTCACAAACTCTATGCCTTGGTCGAAATAAGTGACTTGGCCGTTTCTCTTTCGCCACGTGAGCGTAAGGTGAAAAATTCATTAGCTGTTCATACCTTTTCTGTTTTAAAATGGTTTTTTTAGGTACGAAACGGCCAAGTCACTTATTTTGACTAAGGCATAGAGTTTGTGAAATAGGGACTTGTGAAGATGAACAGTGTAGAGATAGCAACCCCTAGGTATCTGTTCAAAATAACAAAATGAAAATATTATTTGAACATTTCATTTATTCATCTCTTTATTCACGTGAAATTAATACTTTTTGTGTCAAAAAATTAATCTGATTCTGAGTGGTTGTCGCCACTGTCAATTATTTCTTCATCTTTGCCAAAGATTGGACAACTGTTTTGGCAGTTAACATCTGCACATTCCCCACATGTAGCGTTACAAAAAAGACACAGTTTTCTGCAGGTGCATGACGCATTGCATCCTTTTTTGCAGTTACAAAAAATTTTCAACAATTTTGTGGTGCAGGTGTTTTTTGCATTTTTGGGGGCTGCAAATACCTATTGGTACCTACTAATTCAACCGCAATCAACTGAATTGAGAGCTTTATTACCTAGCCAAATTTTGAGTTGATGATTTTAGGCGAGCATTCATTTCATCGGCAGCCATCGATTTTGGAATTACCGGTAATGGTTGTCGGAAGTCAGCAGACAAAAGAATCAATGCTCACCCAAAACATCCGTTTAGGCAACTCAAAATACACAGTAATTGTTCCCATATATAAGAGTAGAATGGAGATTTATTCGAAATATTTCGTCATAAAATTTTCCGTAGTGTAATAATACATGGACTTAGAAGCGTTAATATTATTAGAAAATGTAGTTTACCGAATTAATATCAAATATAATACTTTCACGAAAACGCTATTAACCGTAGCAACACCTACAGGCGTTGTTCGCAAGAAGGAAAATGATTTCCTATTTTTTTTTTCCATTTCATCAAATTTTTCAGAGTTTCAATGTATTTTATGTTAACCCCGTCGTAGAAGAATCACAAAAAAGAATCTTTCATAACAAACAGTTCATCCAATCTTGAGTTATAAATGGTGTAACCAACAAAATGTCCGACTTAGTTTTATATATTAAGATAACTGCAAAATATTTTTCCATCTCTTTCTCTTGGTGAGATCGTTACCAAATGTGTGTCTACCTTTAAACTTTCATTGCTGATAATGCGATTCTGTACAGGCTGATTGTGGTTTCGACGGTTCGTCATGGGTCAGGGGCTGTAGGAAATTCCCGTCTGTCTAGCCAAACCTCGTGAAGAAAATGTTACGAATCAGTTTCTTAGAATTGCCGTCTATGCTTGATAAGAAATAACGACCCAGACAGAGGTGGGGTGTTGAATTCTTTATATTCCAGCGAAGCATACACATTTCGCCCGAAATAAGATAGTACGGAAGAATATATCTCAAATGTAGATAATTCAGACAGACGATAAGTAACATAAAAAATGAGGCGAAAAATTAAGAAACGTATGCTGATATTCTATATAAAACGTATTTTACCAATGAGTAAATGTACATACTTTAAAGTTTCTGTATGCTACTAATTTAATTCCATTAATTACAATTAGCCTAAAAATAAATGAGTTGACTGTCACCTGATGACGAAAGAAAATTTCTTCGCCAATTTTAAAGACGCTCAGCTGCTTAGTCCTTGTGTTGAATATGCAGTATTCTAGAATTTGCAGATATTATTTTTGTGTATAGTTTTTGTGGTGACAACGATTTAAAAGCTTGTATTAGAAAATCAGGACTTGAATTTTGAATAATTCAAGGAGAGATATTATTCTATTGAAGAATAATGGGATGTTTCATAATTTCACTGTTTTTTTCTATTTTAGTGACAATTTCGCTCATATCTGTTTGTGCGTTAAATTCTTCATTATTATGTTCTTAGTTTAACTTTCTATTTGTATGCTTTGCTTTTTCATTTTGAGGAGTAATCTTAATAAATAAACCTAAGCCGGCCATTTTGTTGAGTACACCATTTATAACTCAAGATTAGATGAACTGTTTGTTATGAAAGATTTTTTTTTTGGATTCTTCTACGACGGGGTTAACATAAAATACATTGAAACTCTGAAAAATTTGTTGAAATGGAAAAAAAAAGGAAATCATTCTTCTTCTTGCGAATAACGCCTGTAGGTGTCGCTACGGTTAATAGCGTTTTCGTGAAAGTATTACATCTGATATTAATTCGGTGAACTATATTTTCAAATAATATAAACGCATCTGAATCCATGTGTTATTTCACCTATCTTACTTCCGAACACTACGGAAAATTTTTTGACGAAATATTTCGACAAATCTCCATTCTATTATTATATACGTGAACAATTTCTGTGTATTTTGAGTTGCCTAAACGGATGTTTTGGGGGCGCATTGATTCTTTTGTCTGCTGACTTCCGACAACCATTACCGGTAATTCCAAAATCGACTGTTGCCGATGAAATAAATGCTTGCCTAAAATCATCAACTTCAAAATTGGTAGTTACCAATAGATATTTGCAGCCCACATAAATGCAAAAAACACCTGTACCATAAAATTGTTGAAAATGATTTTTTGTAACTGCCAAAAAGGATGCAATGCGTCATGCATCTGCAGAAAACTGAGTCTTTTTTGTAACGCTACATGTGGGGAATGTGAAGGTGTTAACTGCCAAAACAGTTCTCCAATCTTTGGCAAAGATGAAGAAATAATTGACAGTGGCGACAGACACTCAGAATCAGATTAATTTTTTGACACAAAAAGTATTTATTTCACGAGAATAAAGTGATGAATAAATGAAATATTCAAATGATATTTTCATTTTGTTATTCTGAACAGATAGGGGTTGCTTTTAGGGGTTGAAAAATAAAAATTACTAAATCTAATATTGATCCAAAATACTGTTTCAAAATTGATTGAAATTGATTAATCATATTAATAAAGACCCATTTTTACACATTTAATGCTGAAAGGGGGTGGTTTATACGGTCTTGAAGTATATGAAGACCTTCATTAAACTTCATAAAACGCTACTAAGGCCCAAAAATTACTTTGATTTACGTTAGAACAAGTTTCTTTTAATTTTGGATAAAGGGGTTGTTCTCACCCCTCAAAATAGTAAGCATAAATCGGCATAGGGTAGGAGTAGGAGACAAGTATAGCTTATATCCAAAATTTTATCAAAATCGAAGCATCTTGATAGAATTCGGAGGTAATGCCTGATTTTCGCCCTCATTGACTGGACTAAATGTACAGGATAATTTTATGTCAACTTTCATAATAATAATAGTTCATTATAATATTTGTTGCTTTTTCATTTATTTATTGAGGCTGTAAGAAGTCTGCCGGGTCAGCTAGTATAAAATATAATCTACATGACTTGTCCTTATTACTTTTATGATTGTGTCAATGTTTCGTATTGTGAATATCAAATATGGATTTTGAGTAATTCACACAAAACTTTTCATCAAAATCTCTACAAAACTGAGTAAAAAGCATGAAAAATTCATACTTCTACTTCTTCCTATCAGAAATTCAGCATACAAAAAAAAAACGTCGGTGTTTGAAGCGGTCAAAAGTTAAAATATCCACAGCGCGAATATCCAAGGACAACTCCAATAAAGCAACAGAAAAGAGGTGAAGACATAAAAGAGTTAACAACTGCCCATTCGGAGACCTGAACCCTTTCGCAATTTTCCATTTTATTCCATGTCGTAAACTAGAAAATAGAGTAATAAACTTCGGTATTTGCAGGATACCTATTGCACATTCTATTGTCAATTTTTTCAAGGATTTTTTTAGGAATTCGCCGAAGTTACTACAACCTCGGCAAATTTGGAGCAGCAAAGGGTTATTGCACAATGAACCCTTCCATTATGTAGGGACCGGGAAGTTTTATTGCACTTCGAAAGTGCAATAGTTGCTGGTAGCAACTATTTTCGGCATAAAAAAATTTTGAAATCTTTGGTATTTGTTCTCTTATCGTTTGTATTATTATCAGTTATTTTAGTGCCAGAAATAGTGCAATTAATCGATTCAAGTTCAATAGGAGTTGATGTTTTTTTTTCTGATATTATCAATGATAATCCACATAAAAATTTAGTTGGGCATCAATTTCTTTACATGAACACTGATCAACCAACAAGTCAACAATGTTCCACAGCAGAAAAACCTGTTGCTGCATCAGCTAGTTTCTGAAGAATATTGTTTCGACTTTTGAGCTTCACACGCAGATCATCTTAATGGGTATTGAAATTTAGGGAGGAATCAAGTTTAACTCCGGGATATGTATGATATATATATATATTCTTATGAATTAGAGAGCTAAAATAATACAATAAATGTTGAAACAAAAAGTACCTAAGCTGAGGTAAAAAAGAACGGGGTACTATAACATTCTTCGTATGTTACTATAGTATCATACGATACTATCATCACTAGTATCATACGATACTTTAGAGCCAGGGGAAAAAACCTCAGCCGAAAAAACCTGTCCTCCATAAAAAAAAAAAAAAATTGTTGTATCTGAATATTTTATATTGAAGGACATCACTATTATCGGCACGGTTCTTCGGAGGGAGGATTTCCAAACACAAACTCCAACCTGAAAATAAAAAAAGACAGAACAGCAAGAGAATGCAATTAATACTTCATCAAATTGATCTAAAATTTTCATTCCATTGCAAAAATGAATTTGATACTTTGTGTATGGCTCTAATGCCATCTTGAAATTTATAAATCGAACAATTATTAATTAGGTGTTCAACTGTTTCCTCTGATTCACCACATTCACAATTAGGACTATCAACTGAATTCCACTTGAAAAGCATGCTATTGGCACAACCATGACCTGTTCTCATTCGATTAAGAAGGGACCATATTCTCCTGGAACGGTTAAAACCAGGAACTTTATTCGATGGACCAGATATTAGATTTTTATTAGATAAAGAATATGCATCCCATTCGGATTTCCAGATTTCCTTGTAGCTGAAGTTCGAATTCAGAAAGTTATTCGACCAAATAGGTTTAATAGTTGCAGATTGTCTTCGAATATGGGGAGGAACTATATTTGATAGCACTGGTAGCCATTGGATAGGTGTAGATCGGATGGTTCCAGTAATTATTCTCAATTAAAAATTGAGCTGTGCATCGATTTTCTGAACATGAACACTATTGAGCCAAACAGGGCAACAATATTCAGCGGTGGAAAAAACCAGGGCAAGGGCTGCTGTGCGAAGAGTAGTCGGGTCAGCACCTCATGACGTACCAGCAAGTTTCTGTAGAATGTTATTTTCCGTTTTCAGCTTCATCCGTAAGTCATCCAAATGTGATTTGTAATTCAGAGAGGAATCTAATTTAATATCTAAGTATTTGGGAGTAAAATTATGTTTCAAAGGAAAGTTCCCGAAAGGGACATTTAATGTTCTAAATTTTTGATGGTAATTCAAATGAAATAACAAAACCTCGGTTTTATTCGGATTTGGACACAAACACCATTCGAAAAAATAATTTTTCAAAATATTCAGATCAGAAGTTAAATTTTCCTCAAAACAATTAGAATGTCGGAAAGCGAGTGCAATATTGTCAGCGTAAATGAATTTTTCAGATGAAGTACAAGTAATATGACATAAATATAAATTGAAAAGAAGGGGTGCTAAAACAGATCCTTGTGGAAGACCATTGTTCAAAGTACTGGGTGTTTTAACAGGAGCTAGGACAGGTATTGTAGAACAAGACTACGTTGAACTTATGCCGACGTTTCGTCCGTATATTCGAACTTTTTCAAGGCTGAATACAAAAGATGTACAATTAAAATTCTTATCAGTATAGCACATACAAAACAACAATTAGGATGACAACTAACAACAATGATAAAATGCATAAATAAAATGGTGTCAACTCATTAAAACATCGTATACATGAAAATATAATATAAAAAAATAAATAAATAAAAATATTATATACAATAATAATGAATTGGAACGGGTGAAACTGTGGTATACTAACTTACCAAGTTCATTCAGTCTGATGAAATCGATATTATCTCTAATAATATTCGGAAAAATTGCAACCCAGTTGAGACTTTTTTAACTTTCAAATTTAAATTTTCGACCGATGTCAACATTACAACTGATAATCGAGAAACCGCTGTTATCACATGCAGACAGTGGAGACATATGAATGATATTTATGTCGGAAATCGGGAATCACGGTACATAAACAATAAATTTGTGTACAATTGACTTAGATCTTGGGTGTCAGTTCTGTGGTTCACCGTGTCATTCATTCTTATAAAAATCATTTCGCTGATGTTTCTTTTCTTCCAATTATTTTCAACGTCCAGTATTTCGACGTTGTCGAAATCGAAATGATGGTTTTCCTCGAACCTATGGGTAGCTAAAGCTGTTGAACTATCCCTATCCCGGAATCTATCATCACAGTCATACTTGTGTTGTCTTATTCTCGACTTCAGTAGTTGTTTCGTCTGTCCCACGTAACATTTATTACACCCCAAACATGGTATCTTATATACGATACTCGAACAGTTGTTGTGGGGGGTAGGGTCTTTAAGTTTGGAGAATAACAACTGCGTCGTTCTCAAGTTGTAAAAAACAAGCTCAGCCGTACTTGATTTCTGTTTTATTGAATGAGCGATGTTGTGACTCAGGCCTGATATGTACGGAAATCTGAAATATTTCTTGTCCTGATCGTCTAAGCTTCGGATATCATTGTTATTAGACGCTAAAGGATTATACTCATTGATTATTTTATTCACGAATGTTGTCGGGTAATTATTAATCTTCAGGATTTCTTTAATCTTTTTTAAGTTTTCTTCGTGAAATATAATTGAGCTGAGATTCGCTGATCTATAAATGAGGTTCTTTATGCTACTTATCTTATAAGATCTAGAGGTCTCTGAATAAAAATTAATCAAGCGACCAGAACTCGTAGGTTTTACGTACCATTTCGTTAACAGAGTACCATCTCCTTTACGTATCACTTTAATGTCCAAAAAGGCCAACTCCCCTTCTTTCTCTTTTTCTATGGTGAATTTAATGCGTGGATGATATTGATTGAAAACAGATAAAAGTTCGTCAGTTTTTTCAGAAGGTAATGCTACTATTGTATCATCCACATAAAGTTTGATGAAAGCGACTACAAAACTGAGTTTTTTCAGACATTTTTCAATTAAATGTGTCATTACAAAATTGGCTAAGGATGGACTGGCTGGATTTCCCATTGCTGAACCATCGATTTGTTGGTAAAATTCTCCCTCAAATTGGAAAAAACTAGACTCATAGATGTACGTTATAATTTCCAAGAATAATTTTCTTGGCATATCGGTGTAGGAAGATATAAATTGCCATTTTTCTTTTACTAGTGTCAGCACGAGGTCTCTAGGTATATTAGTGAATAGAGAAACCACATCTAATGAGCACAGAGTAAAGTATGTACAACCAAGGACGTGACTCTCACTTCATTGTTCAAAGTTTTGAAGTTACTACTATTATCATCAACAAAAACACGAAATCTTCAATCCGACAACATATTCTCTAATAGACGAATCATCTTTCCACATTTGAGATGTGTATAAAGTTTATAGATCAAACCATCTTTCGATAACGTGTCGTAGGCAAATGAGTGAAATTATGTTTCAAAGCAAATTAACCGAAAGTGATGACCGAAAATGCTGACAATCAAAGGAGCTCAAAGACAATGGAAACCGTTATTTTTTCGACACTTATCCAAACTTAATGGCCCCGACTGAAGACAAAGGAAGGGCCGAAATCATCGACATGCATATCTACTCTACGTGAAAAGTGTCCCTAGCCTACCTGGAAGTTTATCCGAAATAAATTTCAAAACTGGCCAAACTGCTATCTCGAAATCAAACCCAATCAAGCGATATACCTTTTGCAGGTAATTGACAACCCATCTCTATCCTTTCCATTCTGAATTCTGATCTTGAGGAAGAAGTCCTCCGGTTCCAACAAACAACATTAACATTCTTCGTGGATTCGCGTAATTCAAGGCGAATTCAACTTCGAGTTTGCGTTTCAATGAAACTTCAATTCGGGAGTGATTAATTTATATTTTGGAGGTTTCTGCAGAGATTTAGAGGATAACGACTTACATTCGCTGAATTTGATACAGAGGAAACTATTATTTCATCATTTTGGAAGGATTAATAATAGTATTTCCAATTATTGTCTGAGATCGGTAGTCCTTATCGTTCGATATACTTATAGCGGTTTCTGCACGATAGACACAATGTTTACTCAATGTATAATAGTATATTCTAAAACAAGTTGCAGAATGAGCTCCTATTCCAACACGAATGCGAAATTCGAAAACGAGCGACGAAGGAGCGAGTTTTCGAAAGCATAAGTGTTGGAATTGCCTTCTGCAACGAGTATTAGACGATATTTTCTCTATTTCAGTCAAGTTTCGTGAAATACTCTCGAAATTCAAATGAAAATTCAGATTAGTGACTTTTGTATTGTAGCTTGGCAGTTGGTGTGACTTACGAAATTTGACAGATCACGGAATTAGAATTGATATGATTCGAAAATTGATTGGATCGGAAATCAGTACTGACAACCACAAAACGAAAAATATAACTGAAAACAATGCTGCAATGAGTTTCATTACAGCACTACTTTCAGTACTGTAATTAACTCATTACGATACTGAAATAGAGAAAATAATTATATGACGAATTCATTTATTCGTGGCTTTATCAATGCTGTGTAGGAATATAATATCAAGCGTTGTCTTGGTGATGAAAACTTAGTAGCAAAGATTATAGATTATAAAGATGGGAAACGAAGCGACTACAGTGATGTCAGCGACATCTGTTTTTCAAAAGTAATCGGGTTATGGTTGAAATATTTAAATAGGGTCCATTTGGCATAGATTAAATAGAGATTATTAGTAGGCTGTTGTCAATTTTGAAAGAAATACTTGAATAAATATTTTTGCTGAATGATGATTGTATTTTCTCGCGTATTTTCCACTGAAATAACTCGAAATCTACAAGAGTAGCACCTAGCTCACTCCATAATCTTGGTTTGTGTGTTTTTCTGTTATAAATTTTGTGTTAGAAACTGGCGGACATTCGAAATGCATGGTGATTAATTGCAGAAATAATAGAAAAAATAATCTTGAATGTGCATTCTTTTCATTACCAAAGAGAATGGAAATGTAAGTTTTGAAACTCGTATCATGTAACTGTCTTGTTCATTGTTTTTTATTTTCAGTGTTCTCAAATAGATAGAGGTTTCGGGGCAAAAATATATTGTTCTAGATAATTTGTTTGCGAACCGAATTTTATTCGGTCTCATTCATTAGATCAAGAAGTTCCACTTATAGAGGGAATGGTGGTCTGAAGAACGACTTATAGAGGTGGTGGTTCTCTTGACGACCCAGCAGTTCGACTCATCTACTAGACCCTCTAGACTCATTGAGGTTAAAATACACTGGGTAAGATATGTATGAATCGGGTCCAAAACAACTGTTTGACTTATCGATGTTCGATTTATCTAGAGTTCACTCACAATAAGTTCTTGAAATTGTTATGATAATTCTCTAATATGTGAACAAATTTTTGAAATGTACTCAATTTCATAATTATTGTATTGTAGTTGATTTTACACAATCATTTCAAATAAAAATATAAAGAATCCAGAAGCGTTTTTCATTTGATTCAAAGCAATATGCAGAAGAAAAGATCATACTGATCAAAAAGCGGAGACCTGATTTTTTTTTGTCGATCGGGATATTTTTTTTAAAGCTCGACAAAGTATTTAATTAAATGAAAATTTATGAGAAATGTGTTTCGAATTGCGCGCCTATTGAAATAGTTTTCTGTACTGAATAATGTTTTCAGCGTCATCTATGTGTCACAAGTAAGAAACTAGCCAAAAATCGTAGTCGGATTTTAGTACCACAGATACAAGGGCGTTTCCTATCTTTCTAACTCTATAATCTTTGCTTAGTAGATTATCAAAGTGACAATAATCAATTGAATTTACTAGCATTGAAAAATGAGCGATATAGAATCTTCGGAAGATAATGAAATTCAAACAGCCTGGGAAATCGGCTGTTCTTCAGTTATTCATGAGAAATCCGCTACGAGAGTACATACAATACTTTCAAGGAATGGATTCAGACTAAAGGCAGCCAAATCAATGAAAAAGTGTTACTGGCCTATTTTGTTCGAAAATTAGAAAAGCTGAGATCGCCTGGAAGTCTTTGGGCGGAATATTCAATGCTGAAGAGCACAATATTTTGGATCGACGGTATTGACATATCCAAGTTTGCAATGCTTATAGCATTCCTCAAAAGAAAATCTATTGGTTACAGACCCAAAACATCTGCTGTTTTCACAAAAGATGAAATTGATAAATTCTTAAAAGAAGCACCAGATGATGTGTTTATAATTATTAAAGTGTGCTTTTATTAATATAAAAGCGCTTTATAAACTAGGTTTGAAGTCGAGTACAGTAGCAGAAGGATATATTGAAGAATCACGTATCAACAAAGAGAATACTGCTAGAAAAATATTGCAACTTGACAAAGAAGGTACAAGTACCTGTTCAGATATTTCCTCGAATGTTTCATCAACAGTTACGGAGAATATTTCGAGTTGTTCTAACATTAATGAAAATCTTTTGAATATTTCGAAAATTGTTAGTGATAATTTCAGTGGTGCTTTGAATTTTGGCAATAATTGTTCCAATTGTACATTCAATATCACTATAAATAACAGATGAATACCTATATAAAGTTGCCCAATTAGTTTGTTTCACTAGGTTTATAAGAAACAATGTTTTTTCTTCAGATTTCAATCAGAGAGCTCAAATGCAATTACTTTTAGTCCTAGGATTAAAAGTAGCGTTTTTAATCTTAGGATTAAAAGTGAATAAGCAACGAGCAAATTTTTGTACGGTAAGGAAATTGATGGCTTTTGCACCTGAAAATAGTACAAAAATGTCAACATTTTCTGATGGTTGGAAAAAAAGTAATTTCTTTATGTCAGTATCGTAATAGGTTCATTACAGTACTAAAAGAAGTGCAGTAATGAACTCATTACAGCATTGTTTGCAGTTATATTTATACTCATTGCAATACTGAAATAGAGAAAAAATTCTGATAGTAAACTGAGTGAAAGCAAGAGTTTTACAGCATGTTCGTCAATTTCTTGCAAAGCAACTTCGCAAGTGACCGCAATAAAAACCCCAGCATCGTAATTTCCAAAGCCATACTTTACAACCCGATTTTTTAGGCCCGTAGAGGCAATTCCGAAAATTGCCAAAGGGTTGGGAATGGCCAACCCATCCCTATTGTGGCTTAATAGGCGTCTAAATTGCGAAGATGACTATAGACAAATAATTCTCGGTCCCATCTAACGGGACCTGACACAAAAAAGGTAAATTGCGTACCCTTAAAAAGGGTTCGCATCTTTGTACCGTTTTATTAGCCTGTTGCCAAATAGTGGGCCGTGGGAATCGAAGGATATACTGTTACCTTATCCTACCTGCTGCAGATTTCTCGATTCGTATCATGATTCTAATGATACAGGTGTTGGTTTTGGATGTTTGGGTTTGTTATCTCTGGTGACGGCTCTATTCTTCTCGGATTCGGGGAGTTTTGCATTGTTTGCACGATTTTTATTCGGCGATGACGGGCAGTTTTTATTTTTTCTGAAACTGTTCTCTGCCAGTGTCTGCAACAAAATTAAATCGAAATTTTTTTTTCTCTAATTTTGTGTCAAATATGCCACATCTCGTAGAACAAAATCGTGCAAAGATATTCAATTCTAGCACAGTTTTTATGGTTATATTAATTGATTGATTGGTCTCCTGTCGCGGATTTATTAATTATCTGCCAAATTTGTGAGAAGGGAAAACAGTTCTGTCAATCATTATATCTTTGCATATTCCTTAAAAATTTATTCAGGTTTCATCTCCCAGTCTTTGAAACACGAAAGAATAAGAATTTTTTTAAAAATAGAAATTTGAGCACTAATCTGTCAGAGGTCATAACTTCACAAGAAGAAATTGTTGCCTAACAATGAACAAAAAGAAAACACTTTGAACTATGAAGCGTTACGTTTCGTAGTCTAAATCAGACTCCTTCGTCAGACAATTGTTGTTTTTCATACAACTCCGCGGAATCGTCACAATATTTTGATTCTTTAATTGACATTCGTCATTGTATGATGAACATATTTTAAAATTGATTACTAGATGTTTATATCGTTCTTTCATTTCTAAATTCCCTGAAACCAGTTCTTTTTCCAATAAATCCATCCAAATTTGATCTATTCCTACTGAACAATTGGCGAGATTATTAGCCTCATCCAACAAAATACAAGCTGACTCCTTGATTTTTCTTTTATAATTATCAGGTTCCGTCATTAGAATTTTTGTGCTATTCCAATCCATCATGTGATTGCCGGTATTGGAACACACATGATCTGCTATCTGCGATCTTCCAATATCTCTATTTTTTATGATATTCTTATGTTCACGCTTTTTAATTTCTAAGGGTCTTGATGTTTCTTCTGTATGAGATTTTCCACAAATACAGGGAGTATTGTAAATACAATTTTTTGATTTTTGGTTTCCATTCAAAGGTTTAGTTTTTGTTGATATAGACCGTATGTTATGTTATTTCGATGATATTTTTGTAATTGGACAACATGGCAGGAAATAATTGATGAACTTTTCCAATAATGTCAATAATGAAGAACCTACAATAAAATGCACAATAGAGTTGGAACAAAATAATGCATTTTCTTTCTTAAATGTTTCGATAAGAAAATTTTCAAATCATTTTGAAACAAGTATGTTCAGAAAAAAGACACAAACAAATCGATATCTAAATTTTTATTCTTATCATCAAATGAGTGTTAAAACTGGTATTATAAAAACATTTTATGATAGAGCTCAATCAATTTGAACGACAACTGAAATACGAAATGATGATATTAATTTTATTAAGAATATTATTGAGGGTAATCAATATCCAACGAATTTCATAGAAAAAACTATTTCAAATTTAGAGAGAACAATTTTGCGTCAAAACGATAATAGCAATCAGGAACCAACAACCAACCGTCAATTACAACCAATTCTAATAAATTTGATTCCTTATCTTGATGGACTTTCAGAAAAAATTAAAATAATTGGTTCAAAATTCAACTAAAAACTGTTTTCAAAACAAAAAATGATTTATGATCTATATTAACAAAAACTAAACCTTTGAATGAGAACTAAAAATCAAAAAATTGTATTTACAATAGTCCCTGTATTTGTGGAAAATCTTATACAGGAGAAACTTCAAGACCCTTAGAAATTAGAAAGCGTGAACAAAAGAGTAACATAAAAATAGAGACATAGGTAGATCCAATTACACGAAATCTCTAAAATTGTAGCCTATGCGTTATTCTGATAGATAAACTCTATTAATGTCAAGTTTTATCTGAATCCATTTGGTAGTTTTTACTTGAAAAAGTAACAAACAACAAAGCTTGCAATATAATCGTTATGAATTCTTCATAATTACGAGTAAAAAGCATATACTTACGGTTAATCATTTATTGTTAATCTTACATAAATAAAAACGAACCAACAAAATACAAACAAATATTCCTCATGCCTACAAACACTTTCTTCTTAGACAAAATACGAATTGAAATAACCTTTTCCTTCAATGTTTTCTACTCCCATGAGAGTGAACAGCGTTGTAAATCAACTCCATGCTTTTATAGATAACATTCAGTTGATTCTGGAAGTCCTCCTTCTCAAAATCAGCTTCAACACCTCTTCTTCTACATATCGATAGGTATATCTGATATATTACATCCTTCGTCATCGCGAAATTCACCCCAAACTTGCTTGTTTCAATGTGGACATTCAGTAGCAAATTTTCACTCTCCTTACTTCTTGCAGCTGCTTTGGTGTACGTTTGGCTCAGCACTCCTAACTCATGGAGGAGGTATTGAACGACGTGGATATTTTCAGTATATTTTTTAACTATCTCTTTTAATAAGAACTCGATTTCTTTCTTACGTGCGTTGTGTTTTCTCAAAGATTCGTCTAATGTTGAATGTAACAGTTCGAATCTTGTATACAGGGAAAAAATTGAACGAAATTCACTTCTCTGGCTTATTACAGTTTTCAAGAACTTGTAGTAAATTGAGTGTTTGTCCAGTTCTTTTTTCATCAGTTCCATAACTTGTTTCTGAAACACAGGTTGTTGAAAAACAAAGAAAAAATTAAACTAGGAGCAAACAACAATATTAAGAACCCTTTGAAAGGTTTTTAACTTTTCTAAAGCTGTATATTTTACCATGACAAAAATTTCTTTTTTGATAGCTGTTATGTCTTCCTCATATTTCTTGCAATTTTGACGATGTAGCCTGATATTTTCCTCAAATCTCTCCTTCTTAACCAAATTTTCTCTCAAAAAACCATCAAAGAAGATCACGCTTTCTCTTAAAGCCTTCTCGTTTTCTTCCAAATTTTTCCATTTTTTATCCAGGACCAGTATTTGTTTCATGTATTTCACACGTCCTCGTTCGAGGGCTGCAGATCTTCGAAAATTCGTTTCTTTATTATTTTGGGTAATTTGTTTTATGCTGTATCTCCTATCGTTGATTTTTGGAAGTATAATTTTGTCGCATTTTTCTTCATACCCGTGGTTGATTTTTAGTGTGTTATATTTCGGCTTTGGAGTAATTACCCTCATGTTTTTCCGAGTTGTCCTTTCCTGTATCCTTTCATTCTTGGATATCTGAGAAAAAATGTTATTGGTCATACATAAACTACGGATGAATGATGGGATAAACAGAATAAAATATACTCGAGAACAATATTCAAGAAAAATTCTAGAGACACAAATGGAAAATATTGCAGAAAAATAATGTGCATTATGACAATGTGCCATCATGATTTTTCACTGAGTTTCGGGAACATAGATGAACATGAAATTTTTCTATTCAGTTTATGGACTCTTCAAAAAACTACAAAAATGAGCATAAGTCCAACCCCTTTTAAACTAACTAACTATACTGCTCCACAAGAGTTAGGGATACGTATTCAATCGTTTTGAAAAGTATGTAATCTTCGAGAAAATCGCTGTGAAATCATTTAAAACTCAATATCAACTTGAATCGATCCAATAAAATTCAGTATGAGACATTTCGTCAATCTGGTCGCCTTTTTTCTGAAGTTTGGTTCTTTGCATATGTGCTATGAATGTTCTTATTTTGAAATGGAGTCAGTTTATCAACGGCTTCGATTTGAAACGAGTTTTCTGAAAATGCCAAAACGTAAACTGACAAACGCTGAGGCTTATAGGGCTATTGGAATGCTACAGGGTGGCCTAACTCAGGTTGTTGTAGCGGAAAGGTCCAAGTCAGCCAAAGTGTGATATCTCCACTTTGGAATAGATTCGGGGAGACAGGTTCCGTGTTGGAAAGACCAAGGCTTGGTGGGCGACGAAAAACAACACCTGTTCAGGATCGTTTCATCACCGTTTCGGCGAGAAGAAAGCCTACATCTACGTGTAGAATGATACGGAATACTCTTCAAAATGCAGATGGGTTCCAAGTTTCCATCGAAACCATCAGACGACGTTTGAAAGAGGTGAATCTAGGTTCTAGACGTCCATTAAGAGGAGTTCCATTAACACGTGACCATAAGCGTCAAAGATTGGATTGGGCAAGGCAACATATCAATTGGATCGATCAATGGCGTAGTGTCCTTTTCACTGATGAATCCAGATATGGAGGATTTTCAGATTCTCGAAGAAAAAGGGTATGGACAATCCCACGCATACCCCGTAATCGTCGCTATGTCCAAGAAGTCCATCCATTCCGAGTAGGTAGTGTTATGGTATGGGCCGGGACATGTTTCAACGGGATCACAGATCTACACATTTGTCCTGGCAATATGACTGCCTAACAGTATAGGGAGCATGTCATTGACAATGTTTTGCCAAATTTTCACGCTGCTATTGGTGAAATTTTTCAATTTCTAGACGATAACGCTAGACCGCACCATGCAGCCATAGATGAGAATGCATGAGGAGCTTGGTATTCCACATTTACCAATACCTCTGCACTCATCAGATTTGATTTGCATAGAACATGCATGGGATATGCTCCAAAGAAGATTAGATAATTATCAACCTACTCCAGAATCCTTAAATGATCTGAGAGTGCTTCTGCCCCGTTTATGAAACCAAATTCCTCAAGAAATGTTCAACAACCTCGTGTGTAGAATGCAAAGAAGATGTCAAGCTGTTATTGATGCCCGTGGAGGCCATACATTGTATTGATAGTCTTAAATTGCTGGAATTCTCTGGGAATGAAAATTGAGTAAAAATAGAAACGGATACAAAACTCTATAATATCAAAACATAGTATTATATTAGATTAATGACATAATGTGACATTACAATAAATAAAGTATAAAAGCAAAATAAACAAAACAAGGTAAAGAATAAGATTATGGAAGATATTATCATACAAACGTCGGATTCATATAGAGTAATAGCATACCTAAATCAAATATTTGGAACCCAAATCTTTGAAAATTCTTTCTTTATAATTCGGGGTTTAGCCTTCGACCTATTTTTTTCTGTTCCACGCGAACTTAATGAAAACTAACTGTTTCTTGAAGTCATTCTTTGGAATGTCGTCTTTTATATTTAATCGCTCACAGAGAACCCTGTAAAAACCATCTATGTTACCAAGACAATCTTGATAATCTTTGGCAGAATCGTTAATTCCAGAGCAAACAGACAAGATCAAATTCTCGTTATCCATATTTTTTCGACGAATTTCGTCATTCTTCTGAGACAGACGGTTCAATCGCAATCCCAAATCCAACAATTTTGTTCTTCGTTTACTTATCATGTGGTCCATTATCTTCTGGCCTTCCTCCAGCTCCTTAGCTCTATGCCTGTGGTTTTCTGTTGTGGTTTGGAGGGACTGAAGTATGGCTTCGAAACTGTTCGTTAGATCCCCGATACTCTTGTAACGATATGTGATGTGTACAACTTTCTGGAGGTATTTTTCGTACATCGAATGTTTTCTTGTTTCTGTCTCCAAAAGTTGTCGAATTATTCTCTGGAAAAATTATTATCGTTATGAGAATCTCACTATGACGTCAATATCATTAAGCTTGAGTAGAAATAATAATATTTTTTTTGTTATTATTTAGTAGTTTTGTTCTAAGAAAAACATTGCGATAACTTGCTTGTGAAGTTACAAAACTACTAGACCCCCAATTTGTACTCGATTTAAAGTTAAAGAACTTTTGACAAAACCAGCATTGCTGAAAAAAGCCTACAAAAATACATACAGGACATTCATAAAAACAGAAAACCCTAATAAAACTTTCTCAAAAAGCAAATTGCTCCCAAAAAACATTTCAACAGATATCTAAAGAATAAATGGATACTGTAATCTGAGGAAAAAACAACAGACTTCATGCAAATCGAATTACCTACTGCTGAGAAAAATACATAAAGAAGATAATAATAAGGAACAGCGACCAAAAGAACAAATTCAGAACAGGCTATCTGCATAATAATATGGGAGTATTTAAGAAAATACCCAGACAGAAATTAAGTCTTCATGGTGAAACCACATATAATTGAAATAATATTTCTAATTTCGAATTTTCCTGTTATGTTGAGTTCTTTTTTGAGGTTTTCTCAAATAAACTGCTCCACATGAGTTAGGGATATTGACTTAATTTGCGGAATACTATAGTCTAATTGAGATTTTGTGATTCATATTAAAATGATTTCAAGTTGCAGGAAATAAAATTAATCTTAGTCTGTAGGTCTGCAAAGTATACAGGATGGTTAAGAAAAATCGAGTGAAATAACGAAATTTTATTCAAAGAGAATTCAAGCATTTAAAGACTGTCAATACAATGTATGGCCTCCACGGGCATCAATTAAAGCTTGACATCTTCTTTGCATACTACACACGAGGTTGTTGAACATTTCTTGAGGAATTTGATTCCATAAACGGGGCAGAAGCTCTCTCAGATCATTAAAGGATTCTGGGGTAGGTTGATGATTATCTAATCTTCTTTGAAGCATATCCCATGCATGTTCTATGCAAATCAAATCTGGTGAGTGCGGAGGTATTGGTAAATGTGGAATACCAAGCTCCTCGCGTGCATTCTCAACTATGGCTGCACGGAGCGGTCTAGGGATATCGTCTAGAAATTGAAATGTTTCATCAATAGCAGCGTGAAAATGTGGCAAAACATTGTCAATGACATGCTCCCTTTAGTGTAAAGCGGTCATATTCTCAGGACAAATGTGTAGATCTGTGCGCCCGTTGAAACATATCCCGGCCCATACCATAAAACTACCAACTCGGAATGGATGGACTTCTTGGACATAGCGACGATTACGGGGTATGCGTGGGATTGTCCATACCCATATTCTTCGAGAATCTTAAAATCGTCCATATCTGGATTCATCAGTGAAAAGGACACTACGCCATTGATCGTTCCAATCGATATGTTGCCTTGCCCATTCCAGTCTTTGACGCTTATGGTCACGTGTTAATGGAAATCCTCTTAATGGACGTCTAGAACCTAGATTCACCTCTCTCAAACGTCGTCTGATGGTTTCGATGGAAACTCGGACCCCATCTGCATTTTGAAGAGTATTCCGTAGCATTCTACACGTAGATGTAGGCTTTCTTCTCGCCGAAACGATGATGAAACGATCCTGAGCAGGTGTTTTTCGTCGCTCACCAAGCTTTGGTCTCTCCAACACGTAACATGTCTCCCTGAACCGATTCCAAAGTCGAAATATCACACTTTGGCTGACTTGGAGCCTTTCCGCTACAACAACCTGAGTTAGGCCACCCTGTAGCATTCCGATAGCCCTATTAGCCTCAGCGTTTGTTAATTTACGTCTTGGCATTTTCAGAAAACTCGTTTCAAATCGAAGCCGTTGATAAACTGACTCCGTTTCGAAATAAGAACATTCATGAAGCATATGCAAAGAACCAAACTTCAAAAAAAGGCGACTAGATTGACGAAATGTCTCATACTGATTTTTATTGGATCGATTCAAGTTGTTATTGAGTTTTAAATGATTTTACAGCGATTTTTTTGAAGCTTACATATTTTTCAAAACTATTGAATACGATATCCCTAACTCTTGTGGAACAGTATATAATGTACTCATAATTATTGCTATTTCTGTCGGTGGCAGCCAACTAAGTATGTATGTACTCAGACCCACAAACATATCTTGGCTATCCAGAGTACCAGGACCTTATTGGAAACCTTGAATCTTCAGATCAGCAAACAGCAAAGCAGCCAAGCACCTTTTCCCTACCTCATGACTACGAGAAAAGATGCTATAGTCATAATAATAGGCTGAGGAAACTAGTAAAAAACTCCATTATCTACTCACACATCTTTCTAACTCTAGTTCCAGAATGTCTATCTGAGACTTCCGAAGTTTGACCTGTTCATGATGACGTTGACAAAAATCTAAAAATCTCTCTCTTTTCTCTACACTCTGCCTGATAAACCTGTTAAATTCGATGAAGTGCTTCCTCAGTTTATTCTCTCTCTTCTCGAGATCGTTCCATTTGTCCACCGTCATCTGGATGAGCTTGATCAGAGTCTTCCTTTTCTCCTCCAAAATAATTTCTGTCTTGGTCTTTTTTTGTTCGAAGTCGATGTAAGACAACTTTGGATCGAAGATGTCGTCGCCATTGGGAACTGGAAAATCTTTGAATTTTCTTGCAGGGTGTCTGCGGATATCGCAAGAGTCGAAGATATGCCTGTGTCTGGAGTTTCCAGGTAAAATTTTTTCTTTCCCTATGGGTAGAGTAGTGAACTTGGAAAGTACGTATTCTTCAACCACTGCAGATGCTGCCATAGGATTAACCAAGATCCTTTATATTCTTGTTGGAATGAAACAACAAACTATGAACACAGTTGGAGGAAAAATCGAAAAAAATTGTAACAGATGTCAATTATATTTAATCAAAAATGTTTTTCATGAAAACCATAAAATGGAATCATAACTTACGTCAAGTTCAATACAAGGCATCGATTAAAGTGTTTTGTTCTGTTCTTTTCGTAGAATTTTTATGAAAGTGATAATTGTATTCATAGTTATAGAACATGCATAAAAAGAGGGCCAAAATATCAAATTCCACTATGAGATATCTTATACATCTTTTTCAATTGGATTCTCTTCAAATATCACTTTTTTTAATATTCTTTCTCATTTTTTGCATCAGGGATGAAGATTTCTGTATATTATAGAATTTTAAAAGAAAAATCCATAAAAGGGGTGTTCTTTTTCTTATTTTCTGGGACAACTTTTTCGACGAGTTAACATCATATAAATACAAATTTTAACAATTCATTCTAATGTTGAATTTCGCAACTTCATTTCAGGATACGCAAAAAAGATCTACCGATAACTGTTATTATACAGGGTGTTACTGCATTGATGCGGAAGATTTCAGTGGGTGATTCTTTAGAAAAAACTAAGGGGGGGTGTGTTTCATATACTTTTAGTTCAACGACCTTTTCCCTTCAAGTTACAGCCCTTTAAAGTTAGGTAAGAAAAATTGTTTTTATTAAATACATCCACTTCAAATTTTATTTATTTATTTTTATTCTTTTGATTCAGAGAGCTAAAATAATACAATACATATTGAAACAAAAAGGTACCTAGCTGAGGTTTGTGCAACACAGGAAAACCATACAGATCTGCAGTATTATTAAATGAGAATAGGGAAAAAACCTCGGCTGAAAAAAAACCCTTATATCGGAGGTAAAAAAAAATTACTTAAAATATTAAATATCAGGAAAATCTCGAAAGACATCAGTGTGATCTGAGAGAACATCTTCATGTTATCCGTCGATGGGCTCAGATAAACAGATTCTTCACAAAAGGACTCGCAATTCTTAATCTGAAATGAAAAATAATTTAGAATAAATTAAATCATTTTGAAATTAACCATCCATTTCAGAGATGCATTTGTTGAAATTTATAAATGGGACAACTATTTATAAGATGTTCTATAGTCTATATTACGTTTTTCGTCGTAATAAAAGATGTTTAGTTTATCTATGGGGGATGATTTCCTTTCATAAGGGTCCCACAGTGGTCCTCAAACATCTGAAGTGCCTAAAAAACATCACCTGGATGGTCGTCCATGGTTTGAAAAACCCTCAAGACCAGAGAGCAAGAATTTGAGGAATTTTTTTTTTTAATTTTGTAGATAACTGATGCTGATAAAATGGCAGTTTTCGAGTGTTTTTGTTACCTTGAAATGTTATTACAAGGGGCTGAAAAAAACAACCCTTATTATATTTTTCATCAGTTTTCAATGCGCCTATATTTTCTTATTAAAAAAAAATATTTTAAAAAGACATAACTACTCAATCTCCAATTTTTTTGTCTTGAAGTTGTTAGTTTGATCACAAAAAAATAAAATAATGCTCAGACTTTTTTCTCATAAACTTTATGATTATTTTCGCATATGAAACAGAGAAGAGGCCGTAGCCTATAAATCTCATGAAAAAAATAAAGTAACCTAATTTTTTTTGTATTATTCTTTAATCTCTGAAGAACTAAAACTAGTTAAGTAATAGAATATTCTAAAACAAGTTGCAGAATGGGCTCCTATTCCAACATAGGAGGTTTGGAATTGCCTCCTACAACGAGTATTCGAAGATATTTTCTCTATTTCAGTCAAGTTTTGTGGAATACTCTTGAATTTTGAATGAAAATTCAGATTAGTGACTTTTGTATTTTATCTTGATGGCAGTTGGTGTGACTTACGAAATTTGACAGTTTACGGCATTTGAATTTATTGGATTTGAAAATTGATAAGATCGGAGGTTGGTACTGACAACCACAAAACGAAAAATATAACTGAAAACAATGCTGTAATGGGTTCATTACAGCACTACTGTTAGAACTGTAATGAACTTATTACGATACAGAAATAAAATTTAAAGAGCCCCTTACATTTTTGATGAAGAATCACCCATTGAAATCATTCGAATTAATTCAGAAACACTGTATACTTTGGTGTTATGTTTTTTTATTTCGCCATCAGGCTATTGAGTTATAAAGTCTGCATATGAGCTAAGAATTTTCGTTGGATTTTATTTTTCATAAAACGACACTTTCATAATTTTCTTTCTTTTCAAATTGTTTCTTTTGATTGAACTTTTAATTAAGGTTAGTCAGATTGTTCATTTATCCAGAAGTATTTGAGAAATATAATGTTTTCCTACTGTCCTTTTGATCATATGACGGGAAAAATGTAGCAAAGTCTGAACTATTTTTCGAAAACAATACATAAATTCCAGATTATAAGTGTTTTTATCGGTGACCTTTCTAGTAGACACAAACTCTGGCCGATTTCCGAATTTAAATTGGTACTTACGTTATCGCATGTAAAACGTGACTTCAATAGACAATGATGCAATTAAGTAGTTTGGAATTCAAAACGATTCTGCATGGAGTGGTTGAGTACAATCGGCCATTGAACCCAAAACAAACAGTGCCTATATCTTTTCGATAGTGAATTGGCCAATTAGCAATATCAATCTTACACATTCATTGTGTACATTAATAAATTATTGATCAGAAAAAAAATTCTTAGAAACGGTTGGGACTTCTGTATAATTTGTGTAAAGTTGATCCAGCACTTTTGGATTTTCCCGAGAAATACTCTTTAAATGAGGAAATTCGAAAAAAAAACTCAAAATTTAACTCTGTTGAAATACAGACAACTTCGAGGTTTTTTCATTAAAAATTCTCATTTTTGAGAATCTCCGAGAAGAAAGGCTAATGCTTCTTTTTCGAAAGAGAGAGAGAAGGCTGATTTTCAGAATATGATACAGGAGGTCACAAATTCTTGGCAAAGTTAGAAGTGACGAAACATCAAAAATTCTTTTTTTTTCAAATTGGAACCCCATTTTTTCGGAGCATTTTGGAAATCTTCGTCAAAAAATAATAGGAGCATACGTCCAAAAATGAATATTTTTCGGGATATTCAGGAAAAACGATTTTGTCTTCAATTTTCAATCTCATTCCGAATGTGTTATTTTACTGGAAAATAGTTAGCAGTCAAGTGAAATTTTTGGAAATCTTTGTTATCGAGAAAATATTTTCTTATAGTTCAGACGAGTTCGGTTTTTCTTTATTTTCCGAAGCTTAGGATAATTTACGCAAATTCTTAATTCTGGAGAATTTTTCTTTTGTCATGGTGGGGAAATTTGAATTTTCAGTAATGATATTGTTACATGTTCTGTTAATTATTCTTTCGGAAGCATTAAAAATTATTACAAATAATTTTTTTCCACATTCCTGAGTATTCTTTACTTTGATTTCTCTAATACTAACATTGAGAACTTTAAACCAATTGAATTGGTTGAGGCTTTCGCGGCCATCGTTCAATGTGACATGTTCTTTCGAGCATTTAGGCCGTCGTCGTAGATTAGTTCTCGACGTTTCGCCAGTTCGAGTGTCTGGCATCTTCAGGAGTTATATTTCAGGAGATGTTCTCACTGGACTGAACTGCCTGAGTGTGACGGGGACGCAGATTGTACTTCCTTATATAACCTCGGTCGGGGGGCGTGTACTCAAAAACACAAAACCAATTCCCTATAATAATAACCGGGTTCATGAAGTGAATGAAGATCGGGAACCGGTTGTGAACCGGTCGGACACCGGCGCGCGTTCGTTATCGGGACGGGACCGGTCGAGCGCAGCCACGCCCCCCGACCGAGGTTATATAAGGAAGTACAATCTGCGTCCCCGTCACACTCAGGCAGTTCAGTCCAGTGAGAACATCTCCTGAAATATAACTCCTGAAGATGCCAGACACTCGAACTGGCGAAACGTCGAGAACTAATCTACGACGACGGCCTAAATGCTCGAAAGAACATGTCACATTTAAACCAATTGTTGCTCTCGCATTACAGATGATAATTCAAGAACTTAACTCGTCTGAACTATAGAAAATATCTTCTCGATAATAGAGATTTCATTTGGCCGCTAATTATTTTCCAGTAAAAAACACATTCGGAATGAGATTGAAAATTGAAGACAAAATCGTTTTTCCTGAAGATTTCGAAAAATATTTATTTTGGGATGAAACTCTTAGACGTATACTCCTATTATTTTTTGATGAAGATTTCGAAAATGCTTCGAAAAAATGGGGTTCCAATTTGAAAAAAAACAACGATTTTTTGATGTTTCGTCACTTCTAACTTTGACAAAGAATGTGTGACCTCCTGTATCATATTCTGAAAATCACGCTATCGGAAAAGAAGTATCACCTTTTTTTCTCGGAGATTCTCGAAAATGAGAATTTTTAATGAAAAAACCTCGAAGTTGTCTGTATTTCAACAGAGTTCAATTTTGTTTTTTTTTTCGTATTTCCTCATTCAAAGAGAATTTTCTCGGAAAAATTCAAACTTTTGGAATCAAAAAGACTCAGAATTCTATTTGAAAAACTAAAGTTGATGTCACTTCAGGAAAAACCGGGAGTCCTAGAACCTTCAAAAAATATACGAGATGTCTTCTTCTTACTTGAAGCTCACCTTTAGAATTTCAATCCTGAATCTTGTGTCTTTCCTAAAAATATTCTATACACCTATGTTCGTGAATGATAATAATTTACTCTTCAGATGGGCATTGATTAACCTACAATCGTGTTTCATTGCTTGAAATAACCTAAATGTCAATACATTCTATTTGAATAATTGCGATTTTTTGTAAACATTTTTTATATGCCTGGAAAATTACCTTCACTCTTCCCTACTGTTTCTTATTGAAAAAGTCTCAATAATTTAGGGCAAGTAATGGACCTACCGAAATTTCACCCGAGCAACATATCCATTAAACAATTTCACAGGGGTGTAATTTGAATTAAATTCCCAGCTAGGCCTCATTGAAATATTCATATCATGTCTAAAGTGGTGGGTCGAGAACAATTAACTGTTGGATTTCACGTTTTTCAGGATTTTAAAATTACAGAGTGGATCTCTAAACCCGAGTTTGAGGTGGTATTAGATATCTCTGCATGAATTATTCTGTGGCATTCTTTTTCACGGAGTTTTCACGAGAAACTTTTACAGCACTTATGGAATCATTTTTTTTTAATAGGGAGATTTTGTATTTTACGATAAAGAAATTACAGGTTTGGGTTTGGGAATATTTGGATAATTCGCGGGGAGTAGAAATTTTGTGTTAAGGTCTCTATACATGGTGATTCACGTTGGTTTGAATAATTCGAGGAAATACTGGAGATGAGCTCTTTAAAAACAGAGATAATAAAGGAATCAATTTTTAAAATTTGGAGAAAAAATCGATGGATAATTTTCATACTTTTCGAAAAATCATATTGTTTTACTATAAAACGTAAAATACCTATGAAACTACGAACTTAAGAACGAAATTTCATAGAATAACAGTTGTAGACCATGATATTGTGATAAAAACCTAACCCCATCTCTCCAAACCAAAATGTTAAATCGCGCAATAGCTCATCTTGCTGAGGATGCTGATCATTTCATCCTAGCTAGTGCTATTGAATTTGCTCAGCAGTCTCATGGGTTCGTGGATAATGTTGGGGAGGACACTGAGCTTCTTATAATTCTGATTGTTCTAGCCTCTATGTGTACCAACAATTTTTTACTAGGGCCTGGCAAAGGTAAGCAAGACAATGTTGTCTTTTCTCCCTTGCACAACAAGTTTTGATCTGTTTCGAAAAACAACATAGTATTCTTTCATGCTTTTAATGGCTGCGACACTACGTCATCTCTTTCGGTTAAGGAAAAATGAATTTCCTTAAGACGTCTGAAACCTGCTGAAACAGCAGAATTGTTTAGAAAATCTAATGCTTCTGCTGATAAGGTCGACGAGGCAGGAAAGAAATGCATGACAGCCCTTTATGAAAATTATTTCAAGTAATTAAATGCATTGTGGTACGAGATGTTTGAAAAATTGTTAACCATAACCTCATTTAATCTTGCCTCTGTGCCTCCAACTGAAGCAGCACCTCGACAACACTCGCTAAGGACGTATGTAATATGTCATATATTGTTCTTAGCAATGAGTTGCATTGTTAGTTATTAGTTTATGAGTCCCACTTTTGTTATTATAATTGATTTAGTTGATTTTCAACGTCTTCAGGAATTTCAGTTGTCCTTCACCAAGACACTAAGAACATGAGGAAAAAATATGTTTGTTTTCGAAACAGAGAATAACTTGTAGTGCAAGGAAAACCGGACAATTTATCGTCTTGCTTGTCTTTGCCAGGCTTTAGTAAGAAAATTTTAGTGCACATGGGGGCTGGAGCAGTCAAAATTACAAGGTCAGTATACTCCTCAACAATAACCACACACTCATGGGCTGCTGAGCAACTTCAACAGCACTAGCTACGATTGAATAATCAGCAACCTCAATAGGATGATCAATTGTGCGATTTTACATTGTGGATGGGAGGGGGCGGGTTACGTATTTATCATAATTTGATGGTCTACAACTCTCATTCAATAACAGTTTGTTCTAACGCTCGTAGTTCCAAAGGTATTATATCTTTTATGATGAAAAATGTGTTTTTTCCGAAAGTGTAAAAATTTGCCATATTTCGATGTATGATTTCTATAAAACTACTTGTTCAAAATATAATATCGTAATACTTTTAAGGTGCAGAATTTAATGCGGAACACTTTTGAATACAGCAGTGTTTTTGATTAAGTGCTCAGTTTAGGTGCTATTCGAGAAAACCTTAAAATAATTCGAAAATTTTCAAGTTTTTCGAACGTCACGACATACGCTCCTTTGGGAAATTGGGGCAAAACTCAAACTACTCTGATAAGAGAACTATAGTATATAACATTACTAGCAAGCTAAGAGGGTTTTTACTGGCGAATGGAGAATATAACTGACGAGCCGCAGGCGAATCAGTTACCTCCTTGAGACAGTAAAACCCTTTACCTTGCGTGTATTGTTTTATATTTTATTTGTTTCTCATTTGTAAAAAGGTAAGATAAATTCCAAAAAAATCTCAATAATTTGTCGCAAATGTCGTAAGCTATGGAAGCGTTGCCATGAACATGTCTGTTTATTTTTCTATACATTTGTTTTGGCGAAAGCGAAAATGAATGAACCAAAAGAAATTATTGAGGCAGCCAGCAGTGTAGCATCAAGTTTATCACATGCAAAATCAGCTTCAAGGTACGAGCGAGAATACGACGACTTCAAGAAGTGGAAAAACAAAAATAGTGTGATTGGGGTAACTGAAGACATTTGTTGGTCTACTTGAATCAACTATCAACTAGATTCAGCCCTAATACTTTATGGACAAAATGGTCTATGCTGAAAGCTGCTTGGAAATGAAAGAAAATGTCCCTGTTCGCAGGTTTGTTTTTCTTAAAAAATTTATTGATAAATATGACGTTTAGTTGCCATTTGCAGATTTCAAAAGGTAATAGCGTTTCTGAAACGAAAAAATGAGCGTTATACGCCGAAAAAGGCCAAGGTATTGAATAAAGAAGAGGCTGAACAATTTCTTTTACATACTCCTGATGACCAGTGGTTGCTGGTGATAATTGTAACAATATTTGGGATTTTTGGATGTTGTCGATAAGACGAAATGCTCTCCTTAAACATGAATTCTGAAGAAGATATGGAAAAATAAGTTATTGTGACATTGCGGCAAAAAAAATTTAACAACAAGAAGATTCACCATAACCGATGATGGCTGCAGCTTCAAGCCCTGTTATACAGAAAATATGTAAATCTTTGGCCTCCTGGAATAGAATGCCTAATTTTTTTTTTTTAACATACCGACATGGAAAGTGCATTTCCCTTAATGCTGGCCAGCACTCTATTGGTGTTGTCCCAAAGCAAATAGCGAAATATTTAGGTTTGAAAGACCCAGAGTTATACACCGGCCACTCTTTTCGCAGAACTGGAGCCACTATGGTTGCGGATTCGGGTGGAGATATTTTAGCACTAAAGCGTGCAGGAGGGTGGAAGAGCACCGAAATTGCGATGAGTTATGTCGATTATACCGTCAACAAAAAAATCGAAATGTCTAGCAAATTATTTGGTAGTAAGGAGAGTACAAATGTTCTGCAGTCCTCGAGTTCAGCAGTTTCTGGTTCATCATCATCAGTATCAACTCTTTCATCATCAAAAATCTGAGTTACTGGAAATAACAATTGTACCATGATTTTTAACATATATGACGATAAAACAAAATTTTCTGATGTAAATAATACTACTAACTTGTAAAAATTTTGCAAGTTAACTGTCAGTTTTACAAGTTAGGGACTTGATAAAATAAACTTTCTTGATTAATATTGTGTTTTTGGAAACTGACGTTTACAAATGACAAACAAATAAAGAAAATTATTGAAGCAGTTTCCAGAACTACACCAATCATTTCCAGGCAAAAGTCTTATTTGCTTGGGCTAAAATGACAGTTTAAAATCTGAAAACGTCGAATTCCGAGTGTCATAAAAATTCACGAGAACAAAAACAACATCACCGACAATAATGAATTGCAGAATTCTGTTTCACCCTGGCGAAGCCAATCAATTTCGTACAAAATCATCTACCCCGCGTCGTTTGTTTACCCAGCTAAAAATCCGAATTTAAATTTCAGAATTCCTAGGCCGAATCTGTCAGGTGGTCAGTCCAGGCTAAAAAGGCACTTTGAGGATGATTAATGCGTCCTCATAAGAACCGTATAACGCAGCCCTTAGCGGGGTTCTATAGACTTTCTACCCTGCTCAGATAATCAACCACTAATTCACGATGCGAACGGTACCGTTAGATCGTGGGGTTTTTATCCAATTTTGTAAGGTAGCGAAGGAAAGACTTTCGCACGACCTTTCTTTGTTCGCTGTTTGGAATTTTTCACCCACAATTGATTCGTTTGACTGAAGATAGGCTTGAGAAATTCGGGATTTATATTAAAAAGGTGTGCGACTGCATAAGGTCTTGGATGCGAGACTTTTGATGCCAAAATGTTTTGAGTTATGCTTTCACCTGTACGGTAAGCATGAAAGTGTCTATTCATTCACTGATAGACAATGGTTGAACGGGAACATTTCTTGTACGATAAAAGCTGAGGAAATGTTCGAATGATGGATCTTTTTACTTGTGACAAAATGAAATATACTGATGCTCCACGAAACTTAGAAACTGTTTCAAAAGTTTTTTTTCCCTGAGTCTGTGTCAAATCTGTTCAGTCTGCCACATCTTGTATATATACAGTGTGACACAGACTCATGACACAACCCCATTTTCTCCTTTGTTTTCGTAGCTATATTTTATAAATTTGGAACATTCAATATACTCACTATAGGGCACTTTTTGACACATTAAAAAAAATCCAACTTCTGGTTTTTCCGGAAATGACATCAACTTTCGATTTTCAAATGGGACACCCGGTATATTATTACATTTTTGAAATCTCTATAATTTTCTCAATCTAATGATACCTCATAGTTGACATTTCATTCGTCAGAACGCCCATTTTATTTTTCGATCTAGAGAGCCATGAACTCCCTAAAATTATTCCAAATAATCAAAATAATGCTATACTATAGTAATTTCGATTTGAAAAGTATCATGGTTCTAAATACGTGCCAAAAAAGTATACCAAAACTTTTTTTCACTCGAAACTCCGTTTTGTCATTCGAAAATACCATCGGTGGGGTATCCATCCATATCAACTATTTTTCTGTATAACCAATACAAACACGATAATGGAATTTAGAACAAGTTTAAGTATCTTCTCGATTCAATCCAAAGTTGATGTCATTTCCGGAAAAACCGGAAGTTGGATTTTTTTCTGAATAAGTCAAAAACTGCCCTTCAGTGAGTATATTCAGTGTTCCAAATTTCAGAAATATAGCTACAGAAATAAGGGGGAAAATGGGGATTTACCATGAGTCTGTGTCACCCTGTATATATATTCTTATGAATTAGAGAGCTAAAATAATACAATAAATGTTGAAACAAAAAGTACCAAAGCTGAGGTAAAAAGAGAACAGTGTATCATAACATTCTTCGTATGATACTATAGAATTATACGATACTATCATCACTAGTATCATACGATACTATAGAGCCAGGAAAAAAAACCTCGCACGACCTTTCTTTGTTCGCTGTTTGGAATTTTTCACCCACAATTGATTCGTTTGACTGAAGATAGGCTTGAGAAATTCAGGATTTATATTAAAAAGGTGTGCGACTGCATAAGGTCTTGGATGCGAGACTTTTGATGCCAAAATGTTTTGAGTTATGCTTTCACCTGTACGGTAAGCATGAAAGTGTCTATTCATACACTGATAGACAATGGGTGAACGGGAACATTTCTTGTACGATAAAAGATGAAGAAATATTCGAATAACGTAGCTTTTTACTTGTGACAAAATGAAATATACTGAAGCTCCACGAAACATAGAAAGTGCAGGAATTCTGATACTGTTTCGAGTTATTTTTAAGAAAATTATAGAGGTTTTAAATTTTCAATATGCTCAGACCATTTCCGTGAATGAATTCACAGTAACCAAGATAATGAATTCATTGCATCCTGTGAAACATATTCCTTGCCAATTACTTCATAAGTTTCATGATATCAGGTGAAAATTCATCTTTATCATTTTGTAATTTAACTTGTCGTATTTTGAAAAGAGGGATTTATTTTCATCTGAAAAAAAAGTTCGAACATGTTGAATAATTCAGATTATTGATAAGTATATATTCCACGGTTCAGAATTCTGATATGAATTTGAAAAATGAATAAAGTATAATAAATAGTTTCAGGCTTTCACGACCGAATATACTGACATTAAGGGAGTCTTCCGGGCTTATTGGCCATGGTATATTAGGAATTATTTCACCAAACGTTTCACCCACAACTGCGGTAGGCATCTTCAGAGGATTCTTGTTCTGAGGTTGTAACTCGAGCGCTGAATTTCCGAAAGTGATGCTGGATTCGATCCGTTGGCCCAACTCATACCCTGATTAATGGCTGGAGAAGGTAGTGGGTGTACGAGCGCGATGTTGATTGGTCCATCGCTCCCACTTCGTGTTGGCTTGATTTTGGTCTTTTCCAATACCGGCAACCATGCGCTATGTACCAAAGGAGTTTCTTCCCTTCTGTTCAAGTTGTTCTTATGTTTATATATCTCAATAGCTTCAATGTTCATCCTAGGATAGAAACTTTTGATGTTCGAGATAGCCTCTACCTTTGAGAAAACAATATTGTGTCCATCTGTTAGAGCATGTTCCACTAGTGCGGATTTCTCTGTCTGATTGAGTCGACAGCATCGTTCATGCTCCTTAATTCTAGTATTGATACTTCGTTTCGTTGTACCAATGTAGACTTTGCCGCAGTCAGAAGGTATCCTGTAAATACCGGGTTGAGAGAGTGGGTCGATTTTGTCTTTGGTAGTTCTGATCATTTGGTTTTTGAGTTGGCTTATAGACGGTCTCTATATTGTGCCTCTTCAGTATTCTACCAATTCTATCGGTGACTTTAGGGATATATGGTAAGATAGTTCTTTTATTGGGGGTGAGTTGTGATGTGTTATCATCACGCGTGGACACTTTTGGTCTTATTGCCCTCTAAATGTCCTTAGCATTATATCCGTTAGCGACGAATGCATGCTGTAGATGTTCAAGTACATCCTCCAGAAATTCCGGCTCGCACAATCGTCGGGCTCTGTCTACTTTTTTTTATAACTCCTCGTTTCTGTTGAGGGTGATGATTGGACTGCTTGTGTAGATATCTGTCAGTGTGGGTTGGTTTTCTATAAACCCTGTGTCCTAGCTTTCCATTAGGATTTCTAGTAACCAAGACGTCTAGAAAGGGTAGAGCACCATCCTTTTCAATTTCCATAGTAAATTGAATATTTGGGTGCCAAATGTTAGGAAGGGAGAGAAAAGAATCCAATACTTCAAGTCCATGACTCCAAACGACAAAAGTAACATCCACATAACGTAGCCATGTGGATGGTTTCTTTGTTGCCGCTTCAATTGCACTTTGTTTTTGTCAAAGTTGATAATCTTAAAAACGTGAAAAGTCAATATTTTCCAATTAGAAAACCATTTTTTTAGCCATAATGAAATTAACTGAGAATGAAATGAAGGTGTAGAAATAACACCATTGAGGTATCAACGTAATTGTTTCAATCATTGATTTCCGAAATGATCGAAATACAGCATACATTAAACTCTGTGTGTAACGAAGAAAACTATTAGCTGTCCAATAAAACGATTGCAATTTGATGGGAAATACGAAGGTTGAATAATGTCTCTCGGCCAACACGCCTAGAATACATTTATTTTTCCAGAATAAAGCGACAAACACGAAACATGTCAAATTGTTTCGTACTGGATGCTCGCATAAAAAGAGCAAATTCGATCGAATTTCGATACAAACATTTCGCTATCACGTAGCATGTCCGTTCATACAGGGCAGGATCCAGGGGTAGGTTATACTATTTTTTAATTTAATTCAATACTGCCAATTTGTTTTCGGGAGGCAGTTTGAATTCTTTTAAAAAGAACGGGTATGTTCGAGTAAATTTATAAATTTAATATCATCTTTTATTTATTATTATAAAATTAATATTGTAATAGATTGTAAGTGAGTCACAATATTTAATTCTATATTATAAGTAGGCGCTTTTTTGGGTGTTCACCAGTGTGATCATTCTTTCCTGTAAATTAAAATAAAATAAGATAAAATAAAATGAAATGAAATGAAATGAAATGAAATGAAATGAAATGAAATGAAATGAAATGAAATGAAATGAAATGAAATGAAATGAAATGAAATGAAATGAAATGAAATGAAATAAAATTAAGGAAACAAAACAAAATATTATGATAAAATGAAATAAAATAAAATAGAGGAAAATGAAATAAAATAAAATGAAATGAAATAAAATAGAATGAAATAATTAGAATAAAAAGAAATAAAATAATATGAAATGAAATGAAATAAAATAAAATGAAATGGAATAAACTAAAATAAAATAAAATAAAATGAAATAAAATTAAATAAAATAAAATAGAATGAAATGAAATGAAATAAAATAAAATGAAATAAAATAAAATAAAATAGAATAAAATAAAATAAATTAAAATAAAATAATATAAAATAAAATAAAATAAAATAATATAAAATAAAATAAAATAAAATAAAATGAAATAAAATCAAATGAAATGAAATGAAATAAAATAAAATAAAATAAAATGAAATAAAAAAAATAAAATAAAATAATATAATATGAAATGAAAAAAATAAAATGGAATAAAATAAAATAAAATGGAATGAAATGAAATAAAATGAAATAATTTCAAAATTAGGTGTAATTTCGTCAGCATTATGGTAAACATTGATAATCAGAAAGGTACTGATAGGAAATAGGCGAAAATTAATAATCTATGAGAGAGAAGAATAATAAAATGTTTTTCAAAATAAACAACAAATCAAAATGTAAAAAAAAATAAACAACAAAATACCAAATCTCCAGAAAATAACATAATGAATAATCATAACATAAATCTTCCTGAAGAAATAAACCTACATAATGAGAAAATGACATAGATTGCCACCAATTGAGATCTTTTGCCGAAGTAACGTAACTCGTCAATAATTCTTGTACGAAGAATTATTGAGGAAAATCCTCGCATCCGTCGATCTTTAATTTCAAAAGTAATTTAGCGTATGCTTTTTTGAATTTGATATTTCTCAGTCCCTACGTTATTTCTTCAAACGGGAATATATGGATTGTTCTACATCAAATGAGAGATAATTTGAATACCTATTCAACTATGTGGCTGAAAGTATAATTGGTTTATTTAATTAATTAAGAAGTAATTTTGAAAAAAAAACAGTTTTGTTCTGTATAAAGAATGATGAAGTTAGTACATCGAATGATGTTTAACAGAAATAAATTTCATCTTCAGACGTGTACTACAAGGAAACAAATTGAAAGAAAGAAAATGGACAACAATAACAAAGATACATGTGATATCATTATCAAAACGACTGTTCAAAATTGTGAATATTCTTCATTTTCCATCTTTCTAGAGTGCGACCCTGTGATCAGTTAGGATCGGAAAGACATAACTTATTGAAAAATGAATCGTACGTAATATTGCCAACAGAATATTAAATGAATAGCAAACACGTCAAAGTAAGGCAATGTGGGGAAAAGTTTCAGCATTATCGATCGGAAATTACAGTAATTTGCCACAAAGGCCAGCGCGCATTTGGAATCAATTATGCATAGGACCGAAGATACAAACACCGCACTATGGCAGAATATCTAAGCGTAACAACGAGAATGGGTTGCGTAACATTCACAGTTCAGAAGCAGCCGGAATATAGATTCGTAATTTAGCACCGTTTGACTGATGAAACTTACTATATGTGATAAGTTTTCAGATTATACAAGAACGACAAATTGAGGACGCTCGAAACTGAAACAAACCTTGAACAGTAATTTCGACGAAAACAAACCCATTGCAAACTGTATAAAATGCCGAAATTTTCGAAACAACAATAAATCCCAAAAATAACAAAATAAAAACCGAAACCAAGAAACGTAACTCGTCAATAATTCTTGTTCGAAGAATTATTAAAGGAAATCCTCTATCTCGTCAATTTTTGATTTTGAAAGCAATTTATCGTATGTTTTTGTGAATTTGATATATCTCACCCCCTACGCCCCGTACCCCTTTAATTTATTTTTTCAAATGGGACTATATGGATTGTGATACTTCAAATGTTCACTTTAAATGAAAGGTAATTTGATTACCTTTTCAGAGATTTGGATAAAAGTAGAATTGGTTATGCTGTTTGTTTTTTATTCAAAAATTTGGAAATAATTTACAATCTGTGATTGAAGAGTACTGCAATCAGACCATTATATTTCATAATGGTCTGATTGCAGTACGCTTTAATCACAATTCTTTTACTAAATTGTTTTGGGAAATCCAAGTATCCATGGAATTATAATTTCAAAAGTTAGTTTCCCTATATCCTTTTTTGAATTTGAAATATCTCCCCATTTGAAATCTACACCCCTCTACTGTTTTTTTTTCCAAATAGAAATATATTTGTTGTTTTATTTGCGATGTTATACATTAATTCCCAGATGTTTTGAACTTGTGTTTGAATTTTTTTTCATCGTAATATTTTTTCTATAAGAATTTTAAGCAATATTTTTCCAATTGAAAAAATTTTTTTAAAGGTTAATGGTTCAAACCCCTCATTTCAAACTTTGAAAATAGAAATCGGCGGCTACTGGGATATTTCTCCGTATTCATTATTTCAAGAATAAGAACCTGACACTAATCACTAATCGTTAATTTTGTGATAAGAAAAAAGATTAACCAATTTTTTTTCTTCCACAATTGAATATCCTCTCATTTGAAATATCACAATTCACATATTCCTATTTGAAAAAAACAGTAGAGGAGTCTGAATTTCCTTGAACAATAATTAGTGAAAGAATAATGATCTGATTGTAGTACTCTCCGATCACAAATTGTAAATTATTTCCTAATTTTTAAGTAAAAAAACGTCATATCCAATTCTACTTTCAGCCACATCGTTGAATAGGTAATCAAATTATGTTTCATTTCATGTATCACAACCCATTTGAAAAAATAAAATAAAGAGTGAGGGGCGTAGGTTAGTGAGAAATATCAAATTCAAAGAAGGATACTATAAATTGCTTTTGAAATTAAAAAAAACGAGTTACGTTACTTTTTTGCCACGCTTTATGTAAATCAACACATAGGTACCTACCAAAACATTCTCCTCCGAGTAAAATGAAAGAAAAAATAAGACTACTGACAAGTAAAAGAAATTATGATGATGATATAATGTTCTCAGAAATATTTCTATTTTATGAGCCGGTATCAGCTAGGGTAGGTTTTTGAGTCTGAGTACCTATATACTTAATTGTCTAACACCGACTCCAAAAATAACAATAATATTGTGAGTACATTATATTATCGAAATAATCTCATTGACTTTAATTTAATTTTACTAAAGAAAACTCCAAAAAATAGTTTTCTCATTGTTTGCTATTCATAGATATGTGTTTATTTAGATTTGAAGTTGGTAGGTACTGTAATGATTCTTTTTTTATTGCTTGTCCTCTCATCTTATTTAAGAATTAAGAATCAAATAAAAAAAATTATCTTGAGAATTCCCGTCTTACTTTTTACTTTACAATCTACCAAGAGAAAAACCAAATTAAGTTTTCAGGAAAATGCAAAGACCTCCCAGACAATATTTCAATAGATAATCTACCAAATTGTAAACTTTTCTGACCTATGCAAATAAAATTTTTTTGTATTGTATTATTGAGTGTTCATTGATTATGAAACATAACGATTTATTCGTTCAATCATTATTTAACAATCTGTATCAAAAATTAATTACAATTTTTCAAATTTGTTCACAAAATAATTATTACTTTAATCAAGTATCCGTCCCATTTCATTTAAAATTTTTTTCTCCCCCTTCAATTTTTCTTGCCTCCGTGTTTTCCAATTCCCAATACATACACTTCCTTGATTTCACTAAACCTAATACACATTTAACAGAATTTACACCTTTTCTTATCTTTCAATTTCTACTTTTTTCGAATGAGAAATCTCAATAGATTTATTTGGATGAACTCATAATTTAGAAATTACTATTGAAATTAAATATTTTAACATTTTTAAAATTTTGAATTCAATTATTTGAAAGTTGTATATAACCTAGCTTTTGTGTGGTAAAAATGCAATGGTTTTTTCTCTTTTTGGAGCATCTTAGTTTGTTATTGAAATTCCGTTTTTTCTTGTTAATTTTTTTATTTTCATTCATAAGTTGATAACAATATATTATACAGCTCAGAGTATCGTCTGTTCCGTAGTTTCACGCCATCTGAACTCGAATAACCTCCTTATACCGGAAACAGGTATAAAAATAAATGGCAAACAAGCTTTCAGGAAAAGCATCGTTTCGATTTTTTTTGTCCGCTCTCTCGATTCCGTGCCAAGTTCAAGAGCCTCGCTCCCCTCGCTCATTGTCTGCGAAAATAAACATTCGGCGTCAAGCTGTAAGTGATATATTTTTTCTGGTTCTATTTCAGATACACGGTGGCTCTGCAACGTTCCGAATATATCGCCCCAGTACCTGTTTCCGTGTATTAATTGATCTATATCGCGATGTGGAATTTGACGTATACCTGGCATTTTGAAATATTGCGTTTGTTTGGGGGTATCGTGTCCGCTTTACTTTCTGGAGCCCGTTGGTAGTAACATGTGACATTTCTTCGCAAATTGCCAATTAGTTGGAACTGAAAGAGTCCTAGGACTGAGTTGAAGATTTCACACGGACTCCTAAGTTGAGACATCTCTATAGGGCTATCAGAGTATTTTCTCTAATACAGTGTCCAATCCCTTTTCGAATTTTGAACTCGTAAGAATGTCAATGCAATATCTTCTCATGATTTGAAAACTTGTGAACAGAATTAGTCATAATTTTCTTGTCATACCTACTGGAAAACATCGAAAAATTTAAAAACGCAAAAAGGAAAGATCAATTGTGATGATAATTAAAAGAAAAAACCATTGCACATCTCTCAGCGAGAAATAACAAAATGAGAAAATCAGATAATTGAGAAAATCACAGATATAAACATTATTTAGATAATAGCGACAACCCTGAAAAATACACAGCGCAAAAAAATTGACGCACATTATGAAAATCTCAAATTTATTCTACAACTGAAGGTGTTCTCGATGATAATTATTTTTATCAGAATTATGCATGCATATGTTATCCACTTTCAAAGTTTTTCTTCAATACAGATGTTTTTTCCCAGCAGGAATAAAAAAAATATTATCAGATTTTGAATGTATTGGCTCCATTCTAAAATCCGTTGTTCTCGATCAATTCTAGTGATCAATAGTTCTTCTTTCGTTTGATTTTTTACACTCGATCGCTATGTAACGCGAAACACGCTATTCGACCTAGGAGGAATGTGCCCAAGCGGTAGTTTTGCGAGAAGAAGGGTGGACATACACAAGAATTGCAGAAAGGTTTGCAGTTTCCCATACAAGTGTGTCCAAAATGTTGCAGCGATTCAGGGAGACAGGTATGAATGTCTGAAGACCAGGACAGAGTAGACCACGGGTAACAACTGCCATTCAAGAACGTTACTTGAGAGTTTCTTCGTTGTGACAACGGTTTGCAACTGCTCGCCTCCTTCCTAATCAGCTTAAGCAAACAGTGGGGTGCAAATTAGCACTCAGACAATGAGAAATCGCCTCAGAGAATGTGATTTAAGGCCTCGTGTTGCGGCAAGAGGCTCAGCTCTTACTCCAGCTCATCGAAGGGCGCGTTTAAATTTTGCGAGAGAGCATATCCATTGGAAAGAGGCCGATTGGGAAAGAGTTCTCTTCACAGATGAGTCTAGATTCTGTCTAGACCATTGTGATCGACGTTCCCTTGTATACAGACGTCCACATGAAAGATATACTCAGTGCAATTTCCTCAATACTACTGGTTTCGGGGGAGGATCGATTATGGTATGGGGTGGAATATCTTTGACTGCTCGCACAGACCTAGTGGTCGTTGATAATGGAGCTATGAATGCTGATAAGTATATAAAAAAACATTCTTGAAGAGCATGTAGTGCCATTTGCCCCATACATTGGTGAAAATTTCATTTTTATGGACGATAATGCCAGACCCCATCGTGCGCGCATGGTTCAGGAGTACCTTGAAGAGGTTGCAGTCTCGAATGGAATGGCCAGCAAGAAGTTCAGATCTCAATCTGATTGAGTAGGTTAGGGACAACCTCAATAGAAGGCTAAGAAGTTCAGAAAATCATCCAGCTACTCTTAATGACTTAGGAATCCAACTCGGAGAAATCTGGGAAGGATTAGATCAGAACATTTCAAGATCACTCATTTTGAGTATGAACCGTCGTTGCCGAGCTGTAGTTAACGCAAGGGGTAGAAATACTAAGTATTAAATCACTTATCAGCATTTCAGTATTTTGAAAATTGTTTATTTCTCTTCTTTCACATAAGATTTGGTGAAATCCTGAATTTTTCTTCCATTTAATGTGTCTTGTTTCGTTCAAAACCTTCCTTAGAGAACATAAAAAATAAGTTATAAAGTCAAGTAGAGTTAACTTTCATTAAAATTGAGATTTTCAGAATGTGCTTTAATTTTTTTGCGCAGTGAACAACGTAATGAGAAAATGTTATATAATTTTCCACAAATAGAGCTCTATTGAGAGAGTGTGCATTGTGGTCTAATTAAAATTCAAAACTTCGATTGAAGAGCGCCAACGAGTGTGGAACTAAAAAACAACAAAGTTTCCATCGATAACTAACTGAAAGGTAAAAAAGTGGAAGAGTATTGACTACAAAATAGCCTTCGAAATGTTTCTGTTACGAATAACATTTTGCTGTCTGACAATATCCGCGAAATAGCATTTAATGATGTCTCTTCTAGAAGTGATATTTCTACGAGTTAATAGGTCAAGTAGGTCTAGGTTCAAGGTGCGTGAACTTGTGGACAAGATTTGTTGAAGGTTAGAAACACGTGGGAGGAGTCTATTGATCTAATTTCAAAAAAATTTCACTCCATGACACGCAGAATTCAAATTTATTAAAAATTTCAAATAAAACATCACAACTAGAAAACAAATTTTTGAGTATCAATTCGAGAGAATGATAGGACTACCTGTACAAATGGATTAATGATGGCTGAGAAAGGTACAAGATAATTATAGCACAGTATGGGAACAGTTTACAAAAATAACAAGAATCAATCATAAATTATTCATGGAAAAAAAAGCATTCATAAATAGGGGAATTCATAAGAAAAAATTAAAAGAACAAGGTGTTCAGTTGAAGAAATATGAAATAGGTGAACAAAATGTTATAACCCATGAAAAAGCATAAAATATCACATTATATATAGAATAGACGATATATGCAGAACAATCGAAGACAAAGATGTAATAAATCTTTAAGATAGTGTATACAACATCCAATCAAAAACATTTTCATGTAAAATATTGCCAAAACTAGGCCGTATTTCTAACATTGTCAAAAAGTTATCAGATCTAATGTAGAGCCAAGCTGCTAACTCTACACTCTTCATATTCACAAATTCCATGCCTTGGTCTAAATAAGCGATAGATCTGCTGTATGATTAAATGAGGAAAGGGAAAAAATTTCCCCATAAAAAAAACCCATACCCCGCCCGTGAAAAATGAATTACTTGAAATATTGAATAACAGGAAAATCTTGAAAGACATCAGTGTGATCATCTTCATGTTATCCATCGATGGTCTCAGATAAACAGATTCTTCACAAAACGACTCGCAATTCTTAATCTGAAATGAAAAAAGACAAAAGCAGAAAAGAAACCAACTATTTAGAATAAATTAAATAATTTTCATATTTCATCTGATTGTAAGTTACAGTGATGAATAAAGATTATTATTATTATTATTATTATTATTATAACCACCCATTTTAGAAATGCATTTGTTACTTTATGTATAGCCTCAAAACCATCTTGAAATTTATAAATGAGACAACTATTTATAAGATGTTCTATGGTCTCCTCATTTTCCCCACACTCACAACTATAGCTCTCAACCGAATTCCATCGGAAGAGCATGCTGTTGCATCGCCCATGGCCTGTTCTAATGCGATTTAGAACATACCATATTCTCCTAGGAAGGTCAAAACTAGGAACTCTGATGGAAGGATCAGTAATAAGATCTTTATTGAAAAAATTGCATACATTCCATGCAGATTGCCAAATTTCTTTGTCGCTTCTATTCATATCAATCCGAAAATTTGACCAAAAAGGTTTACGCGACTTCAATCTGGGGACCTTATTATCTGGAATTTAGGTTAGTATGGAAAGGAATTGAATTTGTTCCAAAAATTCAAAGCTGTTGTCTCTCTGCGAATATGGGGAGGGACAATATTTGAGAGGACTGGTAACCAAGGAGAAGGTGTAGACTTGATAGTACCAATAATAATCCTCATAGAAAAATTTAGTTGGGCATAAATTTTTTTTACATGAACACTGTTCAAACAAACAGGGTAATAATATTCAGCAACAGAAAAAACCAAAGCAAGCGCTGCCGTACGAAATATTGTTGCATCAGCGCCCCATGAGGAACCAGCTAGTTTCTGAAGAATGTGTTTTAAGTTTCAAACGCAGATCATCTAAAAATGGGCGTCGAATTTAGAGAGGAATCAAGTTTGATTCCTAGGTCTCTAGGATTGATATTATGTTTTAAGGGAGAAGAACCGAAAGTTACACTAAATTTCTATATTTCTGATGATTATTCAAATGAAAACATGAAACCTCGGTTTTATTTTCATTCAGGCATGAACGCTACTTTAAAAAAATAATTTTTCATCATATCCAAATCTGCGTAAAGGTTACTTCCTATTGTTTGAAAATTAGAATGATGAAAAGCCAGAGCAATATGATCAGCATAAATAAATTTTTCCGAAGAAGTAGTTGGAATGTCACACAAATATAAATAGAAGAGGTGCTAAAACTGAACCTTGTGGAGGACCACTATTCAAAGTTTCGAAATTACTACTATTATTATCGACAAAAACTAGGAACGATCTGTCGGATAACATTTTTCTAATAGTCTTACCATTTTTCCACATTTAAATGATTAATGAGTTTATGAACATTGTTATACAATAGTTCTTATAGTCCCTTAATTTGATTATTATATGGTTATTCTGTTGTCTTGTTATTCGTCGTTTAAATTTCCTTTCTGAATTTTTTAATTTCGCGACGTTTTTTCTTGTGTTACAACTTATGCCTAATTGTGTCCATACATTTCTAAACTATGAAAGAGTATGGCCTTCTGATAATTTTGCTGTACAGAATATTCACTTCCGTCACGAAATAAATTGTAACACATGAGATAATAATATCAGCACTCATCTACAAAAAAAAATTATTTCGGTTGAATTGAATATTTATTCTTTTTTTTTAATTGCCTGCTATGCGAACTTCCATCATCAATATCATCCTCGTTGAGATTGACGAAAATAACCAGTTAACGCCCTATGGACCGAAAGTTCTCTCCGGTTGAGGTAATAATGAAGATAAATTTCATGAGAAATTATCAAGTTTCCTTCTCGTATCCAAACCGTAACCTTTGGCGTTGAAGAATGCGTCCTACGCTTTTTATCTCCTTTCCTCTCCTTTTTTATGCGGCCTTTCAAGGCGCAACAGAGCCAGTCTGAAATGTGAAATGAAGGGATTTGTGACAAAGCGAGCCTCTACGCATATATGTACAGGGATGGTGTTAAAATTTTCTATATATTCCACGCATTCAAAATGTCACTTCGATCTCAGACAAACAATAATGATCACTTTGGCGAATTATGTGTTTTTCCGGTTATGTTGGTTTATCTTTTTGAGGTTTTTTCTTCAGGATGAATTACATCTAATCTGTGATTGTTTCGCATTTTAATTTCCTGTTGTTTACTTTACTTATTTCGTTATTTGTTCTATATGTTGTGACATATATTATGCTTTCTCATGGGTTTTAACATTTTGTTTACTTATTAGCTTTCTGATTTTTTCCCATATTCCGATTTTTCACCATGTCTGATTCTGTTAAAATGATTTTTGAATCTTGACATAATATGGCCTTCCTATAAAAACAAATCTCCGAATTCAGGAATAAATTCCTAATTTTGTTATACCTACTTCTGTTTATATTAGTCTACTACTTAGAAAAAATTTCAAACATCTCGTCTGTAAACATTAAAAAAATTGAATTTCATTCGTACTAAAAATCATATCTTGACTGAACTAAGCAAGAGAAAAAGTTTACTTGTTATTTTCAAATTTTCATGGGTCGGTCTATATTATTCTTGGTTACATGGTTTTCGAGAGTTTTCATCAGATTTATGCATTGGTTGATAAAGTGAATGTCTACACAAATACAAAATAGTATATTCTAAAATAAGTTGTAGAATGAGCTCCTATTCTAACATGAAAGCATGAGTGTTGGAATTGCCTTCTGCAACGAGTATTAGACGATATTTTCTCTCTTTCAGTCAAGTTTCGTGAAATACTCTCGAAATTCAAATAAAAATTCAGATTAGTGACTTTTATATTGTATCTTGGCAGTTGGTGTGACTTACGAAATTTGACAGATTTCGGAATTTGAATTGATTTGATTTGAAAATTTAGAGGATCTGAGGTCAGTACTGACAACCACAAAACAAAAAATATAACTGAAAACAATGCTGTAATAAGTTTCGTTACATCACAACTTTTAGTACTGTAATGAACTCATTACGATACTGAAATAGAGAAAACACATTTAGTAAACCTAGAATTGAAAAAATCGAATGCAATGATTATGTATTCAGGCTAAAAACAATTTTCACACATGACCAAATAGGATCTAAATTAAATAACCACATGGCAAGAAAAATTCACATATCTATTGAAATATTTTCTAGGAAGTCTTGGCATATTCCTGAGAATTTTATTTCGGTTTTCTCCCCCAGTCTCTGAACAACAACAAACCGTCAAGAACAACCAATTTTATTAAATTTGATTCCGTATGTTCATGGACTTTCAGAAAAAATTGAAAGAATTGGTTCTAAATTCAACATAAGAACTGTTTCCAAAACAAAAAATGATTTACGATCTATATTAACAAAAACTAAACCATTGAATGAGAAACAAAAATCAAAAAATTGTATCAACAATATTCCCTGTATTTGTGGAAAATCTTATACAGGAGAAACATCAAGAATTAGAAAGCGTGAACATAAGAATAACATAAAAAACAGAGATATTGGTAGATCGCAGATAGCAGATCATGTGTTTTCCAATACCGGTAATCACATGATGGATTGGAATGGCACAAAAATTCTAATGACGGAACCTGATAATTATAAAAGAAAAATCCAAGGAGTCAGCTTGTATTTTGTTGGATGAGGCTAATAATCTCGCCAATTGTTCAGTAGGGATAGATCGAATTGCGATGGATTTATTGAAAAAAAAACTAGTTTCAAGGAATTTTCAAATGAAATAACGATATCAATATCTAGTAATCAATATTAATATATGTTCATCATATATTGAAAAATGTCGATACAAAAATCAAAATATTGTCACGATTCTACGTAGTCGCATGAAAAATAGAAATTGTCTGACGAAGGAGTCTGATTTAGACTCCGAAACGTTACGCTTCATAGTTCAAAGTGTTTTCTTTTCGTTCATTGTTTGGAAACAATTTCTTCTTGTAAAGTTTTGGCCCCTGACAAATTAGTGCTCAAATATTAACGCAGGGGCCTTTCTTCTATTATTTAAAAAATGTTTCTCATTGTTTCTTGTTTCAGAGACTGGGAGAGAAAACCCAAATAAAGGTGTATAAGGTGTGATCCGATCCCCTTCGACGATATGAATAATTTCCTTTATAGTTTCAGTATGATTTCTTCCAAATACGATATTTAAATCTATTTATAGAGATTGTTTTCTTTTTTTTCATAGTAAGGCAACAATTTTTTCTTGTAAAGTTTTGGCTCCTGACAAATTAGTGCTACGCAGGGGCCTTCTATTATTTAAAAAATTGTTTCTAATTGTTTTGTTGTTTAAGTGACTGAGAGAGAAAACCCAAATAAAATGTTCAGTAGTAGGAAAAATTCAAAACGGAAGTGATGAGAAAAATCAGCGTCAAAATGAATAAATACGAAACAAAATATCTGAATTCAACAATATATAAATGAAAGCAAATACAGAAATACGAAATTGATACATTATATTTCCGATACTAATAATATAAATGAATAGAGAATTATCATGACATCCTGTTGCGTAATCTCAAAGGGTGTGATTATATTTTTCAATCTTCGTATATATTCACAACTGTGTTTAATTCTGAGACAAATAACTTCTGTTTTTGGCAATAGAGCTTGATTTGTAGCAATGACTGTATCATTTTCCTCCTTTTATGTTGGTTTCATTTCTTGAGGTTTTTGCTTTCAAGGCTCAAAAATATTACGTCTGTGATTTTTTTTCTGTCCTCTCATTTTATTTGTCGTTTTTGTTGAGAAATATATTATGATTTCTTTCACTTCTTCCTTTCTGATTTTCCAGATTTATCTTATGTTTCTCATTATGATAGGAATACTATTCCGTATTCCGGTTGAATATTTTTCAAATTTTGAAACAGAATCCAAAACTTATCATGAGAAATTTTCTCGGCAATGGAGTCTGGATCCGACTCTGTCATCTCTGATATCTTCTTTGTATGTCGGGAGGGGGCAAGGGGGGATCATGCAGATAGATGCGGGAATGCGGAATGTGCGTCTGGTCGGGGGTGTTAAGTGTGAGGGGGGAATCGTCTGCTACATCCTGACCTGACCCTGACTGCGAGACAAGTGTCGAGTCTGAGAAAAGGGTGAAATTATGTCTGTGGTGTCTTTCAAAGATGAGGGATGTGGGTTGGTAGATTATTTCGCTGATATCAGCCAATCATACTGAAAAATCAGGGGGGAAAACAAGAAGGAATAAGCCATTGATATATTCATGAAGATAAAAATAAAAATATGATTTCTTGAATTGAATATTGACATTCCATAATGTCTCGCTGAGTCTAAAATAAAAAAGTTTGCGACTGTTTGGGGTGATATTTTGCCATGAAAAAATAGTTACAATTGGTTTAGTCAATTGAAATATTCATTATCGAGAGAAAAAACCGTTCAACAAAAGCATCCACATTATTTGCAATACCTTTGATTTGCTTTTTTTGGGGTGAGAATTTGAGATATCGTGAAAACTTATGAGAGAAAAAAATAAATGATTTTTCAAATCATAGGGAACAAAATCCTAGATTGATACAAACTTTTTCTTTCAATGTGTATCACATAGTCCTTCCTCGAAAATTAAATGAAGTATTTTTCGAGTTCTAACATAACAACGGTTGAAATTTAGGGGGATGATACTTTCCCCTATTTCGAAACACGCAATTAATGATATAATAATTTTATTAATAACTGTATTCGCTAGAAATATTGAGAAGTTCTGTTCACAACTGAAAAAGAATCAACCAAAAACAAATATGAGTTACCCACTAAAACTGATATTGTGCAACCACTTTTACAGGGTTAAAAAACAACCCCAATTTTTGCAAATTCTCACCCCTTGAAAACATAGATAGATTTTCGACCAAAATATGGGACTGTCCTGTGACCTGGGGACCTATTCTCGAAATCATTCGCAAATCCACGCATGCGCATTTTTACGAATGGCGATTTGCGTTTCAAAAACGGCATTCTTGACAACTTCGAAAGGTTTTTGGCATAGATTTACATATCGGCACTACTGTAAGCTCAAATTTCGAGCTATGCAGACAATATAGGTAAATAGCGGTGAAATCCAACACCTTACTTTCAAATTCAATGTCAATGATATCATTTGAACTGTCAAATATTTGCGAGTTCTCAAAACCACTCGCAATGAAATACGAACGGTCCTAAGCACAGAACATAAAAATGTACGTCGTATGTCATGCGGATCGTCGAAAATACAGATTCGTCTGTCATTCCCAAAGGTAATAGATGCGAACGATCGCATAAATTGCGAATGGTCAAGAATAGGTCCCCTGGGACAATGATTAATATTGCAGATTTCTTTCTTTCTTGTCTTGAATAGGTGAAGGGACAAATTTATGAAATGATGTAGTTTTAACTACATGATATTAGTTTTAACATATATCTTCCTCAAAAATTTATTACATACGTTATTTCCACAAAAATATCGCGATTAATCAGTGCTATATTGTTTCGTTTCAATTGTATTGCATTGGAGTTTTTCCCTGCCAAATTTCAACTATACAGGATTATTCACGAATATGGCTCATGGCTCTATGGAATATTTTTAGGAAGACACAAGATTCAGGTGAGCTTCAAGTAAGAAGACGACTTCTCGTATATATTTTCAAGGGTCTAGGACTCAACTTTCGATTTTCAAATGAGAAGACCCATTTTTTATTGAATAAATAGATTCTTCATTGAATTCTGCACCTTTTTGAATCCAAAAGTTTGAATTTTCCAGAGAAAATTCTCTTTAAATGAGGAAATACGAAAAAAAATCTTAAAATTGAACTCTGTTGAAATACAGACAACTTCCAGGTTTTTTCATCAAAAATTCTCATTTTTGAGAATCTCTGAGAAGGAAGGCTAATGCTTCTTTTCTGATAGCGTGATTTTATGAATATAATATAGGACGTCACAAATTCTTTGTCAAAGTTAGAAGTGACGAAACATCGAAAAATCGTTTTTTTCAAATTGGAACCCCATTTTTTCGAAGCATTTTCGAAATCTTCGACAAAAAATAATAGGAGCATACGTCCAAGACTTTTATCCCAAAATGAATATTTTTCGAAATATTCAGAAAAAAACCGAATGTGTTTTTTTACTGGAAAATAATTAGCGGTCAAGTGAAATTTTTGGAAATCCCTGTTATCGAGAAAATATCTTCTCATAGTTCAGACGAGTTCAGTTTTTCTTTATTTTTTAAAGCTTAGGATAATTTCCGCAAATTCTTAATTCTGGAGAATTTCTTTTTAATCATGGTAGGGAAATTTGAATTTTCATTAATGAAATTAATACATGCTCTGTTAATTATTCTTTCAAAAGCATGAAAAATTATCACAAATTATTTTTTCTGCATTCTTTAGAATTTTTTACGTTGACTTAACTAATACTCACATTGAGAACTTTAGACCAATTGTTGCTCTCGCATTACAGATGATAATTCAAGAAGTTAACTCGTCTGAACTATAGAAAATATTTTCTCGATAACAGAGATTTCCAAAAATTTCACTTGACCGCTAATTATTTTCCAGTGAAAAAAACCCATTCGGAATGAGATTGAAAATTGAAGACGAAATCGTTTTTCCTGAATATCTCAAAAAATATTAATTTTGGGATGAAAGTCTTTGACGTATACTCCTATTATTTTTTGACGAAGATTTCGAAAATGCTTCGAAAAAATGGGGTTCCAATTTGAAAAAAACGATTTTTTGATGTTTCGTCACTTTTAACTTTGACAAAGAATTTGTGACCTCCTGCATCATATTCTGAGAATCACGCTATCGGAAAAGAAGCATCAGCATTTCTTCTTTCTACTTTTTGAAATAAAAAAGACTCAGAATTCAATGGAGAATCTATTTATGCGAAAAAAAATTGGTCTTTCCATTTGAAAAACGGAAGTTGATGTCACTTCCGGAAAAACCAAAAGTCCTAGAACCTTGAAAAAAATATACGAGAAGTCGTCTTCTTACTTGAAGCTCACCTTCAGAATTTCAATCCTGAATCTTGTGTCTTTCCTAAAAATATCCTAATAAATAGTCTGAACGATTTAACATGTGTGAACCGTTTTTTCAGCTGAGAATAGGTCCTTCTTTTTGAAATATATGACAAGTGAAATTTCAAAATTGACCCAAGTCACCAAAATCTACGGTGACAAACTACTTACATTGAATGAAAACAAACCCCTTTCATAAATCTTTCGTTGCGAATAGTCTTGAAGTATTGTCAATTTTCTAGAAATACAGAATAAATCTTGTGTATCACTCTGAAAATTTTCCAACCCTTCGAAAACTGTACTCTAAATTTAATCAATAATGATTTCAGACCAATATTAGAGTACTACCACGCAATATCGGGGCTGTAGAGTCACCCAGACGTTTCTCATGTGGGAGAGGAGAGAGGGGTGGTTTCCTAGAGAGATTCGCTCTTTCTCACAGACTTTCAAGGTCAGAGACGCCCCTAACCTGCTGCAGCATCAACCCTTTCTCTCTGTCTGCCTTCGACGGCTGGTCCTCGTAAAAAATGTTGTTTATCGCGGACCAGACTTGCGTGTACAAAAAAAATGCCGCGAGGGACGAAATTAGATAACCCTGCCCTTTGGGACGTCAATCGTAAAAAATATTCATGAGAGTTTGGCCCTGGTGGGTCTTCGATTGACGGGTAGGGTGGGGGGTGCGTGGATCCGCACCCAAAGAATATTTGACCAGCAAGACTCTCCAAATTTTTTGCTTTGTCGATTTCAGCTTTTTTATTTTTGAATTTGTTAGATTTTGTTCAAATATTGGATAATGATAATTGGTTTACGATTATTAATTCAAATTGGAAGTACTGAATTTTTTGATCCCTTTTGCAATTGCAAATACCTATGAAAAAAAAATTTACAAAAAAAAACGATTTTGAAAAAATTCTAAAACAAATAAATGTGCACCAAATAGTGGTAAAATTCATGTATTCTTCTGTAACTGGAATATTTTGTGGAGTTCTCCTAAGTAAAGTGAAAAGAAAAATGTTAGACTACCTGGGATCAATCAAATTATTAGGATTATATAATGTACTCACAATTATTGTTATTTTTGTACTCAGTTTCATTCCAACCTTCCTTAGCTTACCCTGAATCTAAAAATATCAATAATTATTCGTTAGTATACTATGCTGCCCCCAAAAGTATTTCTGCAACAGTTGGAGATATAAAATTTGAATTTAGAAATTCATGGGCTACTATTTGATGAGTAATTCTAAAGTGCTCTGAGTTTTTTGAAATATGTTAAACTTTGGAAGTTACAGGGGGATTTGAAATTATTGACTTTTCGGGGACACTATGTATCTCGTCAACCTCTCATGGAAAAAGTGTTGAACAATTTCTTTGAATGTTGTTAAGGATTGTGGGAATTATAATTGTTTTTGTTTATTTATTGTAGTTGAAATGAAATAAATTTAAGAAGGAATTTTAATTATGAAAATTATCTTTAGAAAAGAGACCAAGTGCTATATATTATTTTAATCAGAAAAAAATATGCATTCCAATGGTGAAATAAAATATGAGGTTTATATATATTCTTTTGATTCAGAGAGTTAAAATAATAGGTACCTAGCTGAGGTTGGTGCAACACAGGAAAACCATACAGGTCTGCAGTATGATTAAATGAGGAAAGGGAAAAAACCTCAGCTGAAAAAAACCCTTACCCCACCAGTAAAAAAAAATTACTTTAAATATTAAAATATCAGGAAAATCTTGAAAGACATCAGTGTGATCTGAGAGAACATCTTCATGTTTTCCGTCTATGGGCTCAGATAAACAGATTCTTCATAAAACGACTCGAAATTCTCAATCTGAAATGAAAAAAGACAAAAGCAGAAAAGAAACCAACTATTAAGAATAAATTAAATAATGTTGAAATTAACCACCCATTTCAGAAATGCATTTATTACTTTGTGTATTTCCTCGAAACCATCTTGAAATTTATAAATGGGACAACTATTTATAAAATTTAGAACAGACCATATTCTTCTGCCAAGGTCGAAACCAGGAACTCTGATGGAAAAGTCAGAAATAAGATCTTTATTTAAAAAAATTGGATATACTCCATTCAGATTGCCAAATTTCTATGTCGCTTCTTTTCAAATCAATCAGAAAATTTGACCAAAATAGTTTACGCGACTTCAATCTGGGGACCTTGTTATCTGGAATATAGGTGAGTATGGGAAATGAATTTGGAAAGGAATTGAATTTATTCCGAAAATTCAAAGCTGTTGTCTCTCTGCGAATATGGGGAGGGACAATATTTGAGAAAACTGGTAACCAAGGAGTAGGTGTAGACTTGATAGTACCAGTAATAATCCTCATAGAAAAATTTAGTTGGGCATCAATTTTTTTTACATGAACACTGTTCAACCAAACAGGGCAACAATATTCAGCAGCAGAAAAAACCAAAGCAAGTGCTGCCCTACGAAGTATTTTTGCATGAGCTAGTCTCTGAAGAATATTGTTTCGAGTTTTAAGCTTCAAACGCAGATCATCCAAATGGGCGTTGAAATTCAGAAAGGAATCAAGTTTGATTCCCAGGTATCTAGGATTGAAATTATGCTTTAAGGGAGAAGAACCGAAAGTTACACTTTTTCTATATTTCTGATGATTACTCAAATGAGAACATGAAACCTCGGTTTTATTTTTTTTCGGGCACAAACGCCACTTAAAAAAATAATTTTCCTATTGTTTGAAACTCAGAATGATGAAAAGCCAGAGCAATATCATCAGCATAAATAAATTTTTCCGAATAAGTAATTGGAATGTCACACAATTGAATAGAAGAGGTGCTAAAACTGAACCTTGTGGAAGACCATTATTCAAAGTTTCGAAATTACTACTATTATTATCGACAAAAACTCGGAACCTTCTGTCGGATAACATTTTTTCTGAGAGTCTAACCATTTTTCCACATTTTAAATGATTATAGAGTTAATGAATTAATCCATCTTTTTATACTGTATCATATGCAGCTGATAAATCCACAAATGCTGTCCCTGTTTTTAAGTTTTCATTGAACCCTGATTCAATAAATGTGGTGAGGCTAAGAACGTGATCGCAACAATTCCTATTTTTCCTGAAACCGCCCTGACAGTCACGCTAAATGACAAAAACTTATCAGTTTCACAAAAATACAAAGCTGTAGATACTTCTGATCTTAGGAGCTCTGCTGTCCTTTTCCAAAATTCTTGCTGAAGCTCATTCTGCTCGTATTCAAAGTTTACCACCCCCAAAGCCTCCTCAAATAGAATTTATCTTTCGCAGTACAACCTTCCGGTCTATATACAAACCGTTCAACCCAGCAATTCGTCCACGTCTTTGTTTCAACAGCAATTAGCGGCAGAATAATGGCTCAACAAAAATCTGGGTGAGGCAAGCAATGGCGTAGCAATCTTCCGAACCAAAACCCGACTATCTGGAAGGGGTAGGGTCTGCCGAAAATGCTTCGTCCGGTAAATGTTTTCAAGAAGATTAGTAGTGATTTGAATCTGGCCGCTCCGGAGTACACTGACCTCATCGGCGCAAGTAAAAACACATTGTGGTTCGCGCTGTTGCAACTCGACTTAGCGAGAATCACGCGTCTGCAGGTGAGGGGCAAGGGGGGGCTTAGCGCTAAGCGGTTTAGGCTGAGCGCGGCTCAAAACTGCCACATGAAATTCTAGAGGAGCTTTTCTATCGGAATTTCGTCTGGCTGCCCGTCGCGTTCTGGTCCTTCGATCGGGATTCAAGGTCTTCCGCTGGCTGCCGAGCAGGGGCATCTGATTATCGGAGGTGATGTTGGAAAAAAAAACCAATTAAACGACTGAAACTGTCGAAAACTTAATTAGAGATTCTTCTAGATCTTCAATCCTAGAATATTTTAATTCACATTACTATATTTGAATGAAATCTCCCTTCATTTAAATCAGTCAGGTCTAGTACAATTCAATATACATCAATTCAGACGAATTGAAGGTCAATTTGAACTTTTTACCATAATATAACATAGATACATTCATTATACGCGTTAATTTGGCCTTCCCCAAAAAAAATTTGGCTCTCTATCTGTTTTGAAAAGCTTGCGTTGCCTTCGAAAATGGTGAAAAGTGAAAAAAATAACTCATTGGAAAAGGGGAGAGATTATATCAAAAACAGATGGAAAACTTATATACTTAGGAATGTAGGGAGAGGTGAGGTTTTGAGGGTAACGTTTTTGAGGTTTATCTCGTTTTTTGGCAAAACTTCTTCTCGGAAGAATTTTAAATGGTGTAAAGTTGTTGGTAATAAACTGATCTACAATTTTTGTATCACATTTTTTCACCTCTAAACTAAAATAGACTAGTTTTTGGTTGTCTCTTTTATCTCTTACAATAGTACATTCTAAAACAAGTTGCAGAATGAGCTCCTATTCCAACACGAATGCGAAGTGTTGGAATTGCCTTCTGCAACGAGTATTAGACGATATTTTCTCTATTTCAGTCAAGTTTTGTGAAGAACTCTCGAAATTCGAATAAAAATTCAGGTAAGTGAATTTTATATTTCATCTTGGCAGTTGGTGTGACTTACGAAATTTGACAGATTACGGAATTTGAATTGATTTGATTCGAAACTTGATTCGATTGGAGGTCAGTACTGACAACTACCTAACGAAAAATATAACTGAAACAATGCTGTAATGAGTTTCATTACAGCACTACTTTCAGTACTGTAATGAACTCATTACGATACTGAAATAGGGAAAAACATGTTCTTACGAAATTCGGTGAAAAATTTCATTAGGCCTGAATGAGTACACTTTAAATTTTTTTGATTCGAAGTATTTATTGTTCACTTTGACTTAATATCGAAAAATCAGCACAATTTTCAATTGAGAATTCTCACGTCAAAATATGGACTTTCAATAAAAATAACATAAATGTAAACTGAATTTGAGAAATCATTTCTTTACCGAAAAAAATTAATTCACATTTTTCAAAAGCAATCCCAATCCCAATCCCCAATATTTTTCGTATGCCATAAAAAACTAGATTTTTCATCGAACAAAATTCTCACTTACTTTTTTAAAAAGGCAAATTTTTCGACGCAATAATTTTATATTTGAAATTGGGATGCTTTTTTGATATTAATCAAAATGAGGTGAAAAAATAATTGTATGAAATCAAAAGAATAACAGTATTTTTGTATATACATTATGTATATATTCATTTAATTGAGAGAGCTAAAATAATACAATACATATTGAAACAAAATGGTACCTAGCTGAGGATGGTGCAACACAGGAAAACCATACAGATCTGCAGTATGATTAAATGTGGAGAGAGAAAAACCTCAGGTGAAAAAAACCCTTACCTCGCTCGGGAAAAAAAAATTACTAAAAATATTAAATAGGTATCAGAAAAATCTTGAAAGACACCAGCTTGATCTTAGAGATGTTATCCGTCTTTGGACTCAGATGAACAGATTTTCACAAAACCACTCACAATTCATTATCTGAAATGAAAAAAGACAAAAGAAGAAAAGAAATAATAAAATAAAAATAAAAAGCCAAGACTTACGTTATTTGAATATTTTACCTGAAATTGGAGGTTATGCGAAAAAAGTGTAATACAAAAATTAGAGATCTTTTCGATATCTACAACTTTTCCATAGGTTTTGTAGTTTAGCTCGAAATATGGATATATCGTTTTTTACACTTTAAAGCTCACCCTAAGCTACCTAAGATCGCTCGTTATTAATTTTTTCCTTATTTTTAGTTATATTTTCTTTCTTTTCCCATAAATTTCATCCCAACATTATTTTTTTTTCGTTCATAAATTATCGACACAGGTCTACAATATAGTTTTTCTATTATACATTTAATATCTCAAAGGCACTTTAACACAATTTTCAACCATTTTCATGAAATTTCTTTATGTTTATTCATAAGACATTTATTTTGATTTTATTTCCAACTTTCACCCCTTTTATTGTCACTAATTTTCATACAGTCCATTTATTTGTTTCAAAATATTTGCTATCGCAGAAAATTAATTTAACGTATCAATTCCGCCGAATAAAACGTATCTTTCAGTTTTGGCGCCCAACGTGAATTAGAATTTTTTTAAATTTTTTCCATATTTTCCTATTGAAGTTTGTGAACGTTGAACAATGGACTCATAGAATAAGGTGTTCAGTTATTTTTCATAGGAATATTTAATTAAAGTGGACAACATTTAAATATTCAGTTTTTTTCAAATATTTCAATCAATATTGAAATTGTAAAATAATCAAATCTGAATCTTTCATTATTTTAAACCCTGAAAAGGAAAACAGTGAGCTAGGAGTGTGATATTTTTGTATTTAATTCGAAATTCTTAAAAAAGGGAAATGTACATATATCGATCCATTAATTATTAGTGATTTTTAATTGCTGAGTACTTGAATAGAGTCTTATATTTTTGGCAATTACAGCGGTATATTGATGCTTACCCAATGATTGAAACTTTCTTTACTCTACCTTTCGAGATTACATTCAACATCAGATTCTTCTTTATATACATCATTGATATTATAAATTTTGTATTTGTGTTTTGTTGCTTAGGTGATTGTCATTCATTCATATTTGTTAGTATTCAATTCTAATTGAGAATCATCAAAATAGTTCTACCTTATTGCATATATTAGTTGATTCAGGTAGGTAGCTATTACTCGACCAAATAGCTTCCACAATCAGAAGAATTATTTTTATGGAGTAAAAGAAAATCGTTTAGATACAACACCAACATTTACGGTGGAATAGGACTGTCCAGGCAGCTGTTTGTAATTCAGGAATATCTTAATCTAAATTCCCTCTGACATAATTGTGCCATCCCTGAAATGCAGGTGCAGAATGTTTTTTCGTCATTTGGTCGTCCTCTATCAACGAATACCAAATGAACCACGAAATGTGCACGTTAGAATGCGATGTCAGAGCAGTAAACGTCTAAGAACAGTGAGCAAACTCAGATGTTATCAGTAGAAAACGGAAGTTCTGTTAGATATTCACCAACGCTCGTGGGAAAAAAAAAGTTGGTTGTTTAATAATTGGCGTGATCAAGATAGCAGAATTTTCAAAAATATGGTTGGAGAGATGAAGATTCGAGAAGTTTGATATAAAAGCTAAGAATTAGGAATAAAACACCTTCTTCCTAACATAACTATAGCGTTCTGTGCAACTCTTTAAGTTAGAGGATATTGAAGTGGGTTCTTGTGAACCTGTATGTATCCCAGTTGGAAAAAATAAATAAATAAAAAAATATCTTTTTCAATAAATTTATCACGTTCTGCAATTCCTTTGTTTTGTTTGAATGCTCAGGTTGAAAGTTTTGGCCATAATCCTTATCTTTTCCAAAAAAACACTTAATATGAATTTCTCTATTATATCATTTTGACTCAGGGAGCTAAAATAATACAATACATATTAAAACGAAAAAGTACTTAGCTGAGGTTGGTGCAACACAGGAAAACCATACAGGTCTGCAGTATTATTAAATGAGGAAAGGAAAAAACATCAGCTGAAAAAACCCTTACCCCGCCCGTGAAAAAAAAAATTACTTATAATATTTGATATCAGGAAAATTTTGAAAGACATCTATGCGATCTGAGAGAACAGCTTCATGTTATCCGTCGATGGGCTCAGATAAACAGATGAACTGAAATGAAAAAAAAGCAGAAAAGAAACCAACTATTTAAAATTAATTAAATAATTTTGAAGTTAACCACCCATTTCAGAAATGCATTTGTTAGTTTGTGTATAGCCTCGAAACCATCTTGAAATTTATAAATGGGACAACTATTTACTCGACTATTTATAAGATGTTCTTTAGTCTCCTCATTTTCCCCACACTCACAACTAGGGCTCTAAACCGAATTCCATCGGAAGAGCATGCTGTTGCATCGTCCATGGCCTGTTCTAATCGATTTAGAACAGACCATATTCTCCTGGGGAGGTCAAAACCAGGAACTCTGATGGAAGGATCAGAAATAAGATCTTTATTGAAAAAATTTGATACATTTAATTCAGATTGCCAAATTTCTTTGCCGCTTCTATTCATATCAATCAGAAAATTTGACCAATAAGGTTTACGCGACTTCAATCTGGGGACCTCATTATCTGGAATATTGGTGAGTATGGGAAATGAATTTATAAAGGAACTGAATTTGTTCCAAAAATTTAAAGTTGTTGTCTCTCTGTAAATATGGACAATATTTGAGAGGACTGGTAACCAAGGAATAGGTGTAGACTTGATAGTATCAGTTATAATCCTCATACAAAAATTCAGTTCGGCATCAATTTTTTTTACATGGACACTGTTCAACCAAACAGGGCAAAATATTCAGCAGCAGAAAAAACCAAAGCAAACGCTGCCGTACGAAGTATTGTTGCATCAGCGCCCCATGAGGAACCATCAGCTACTTTCTGAAGAATATTGTTTCGAGTTTTAAGCATCAAACGCAGATCATCTAAATGGGCGTTGAAATTTAGACAGGAATTAAGTTTGATTCCCAGGTATCTAGGATTGAAATTATGTTTTAAGGGGGAAGGTCCGAAAGTTACACTCAATTTTCTATATTTCTGATGATTATTCAAATGAAAACACGAATCCTCGGTTTTATTTTCATTCGGACACAAACGTCACTTCAAAAAATAATTTTTCGTTATATCCAAATCTGCGGAAAGGGTTCTTTTTATTGTTCGAAAATTAGGATGATGAAAAGCCAGAGCAATATCATCAGCATAAATAAATTTTTTCGAAGAAGTAGTTGGAATGCCACACAAATATAAATTGAATATAAGCGGTGCTAAAACTGAACCTTGTGGGAGATCATTATTCAAAGTTTCGAAATTACTACTATTATTATCGACAAAAACTCGGAACCTTCTGTCGGAATTAATATTTTCTAATACTCTAACCATTTTTCCACATTTAATTATAATACTGATTACTGGTTACGTCCATGCTTTTTGATAGTGGAATAATATTCACAGGAATTTGGACAAAATATGTATATCAATTTAATTTCCTACAAATACATCGCCAACGTTTCGAATCTTTTGTGATTCTTTTTCAAGGCTCATATTTTTATGGAATTAAATTTGTTTAGTTTTACTAGAGATTTGACCGTTTTGATGTTGAAAGAAAGTCATATTATTCAAATTATATAGATCTGAAAATTACTCATGATGTTTTCAGATCTATATAATTTGAATAATATGACTTTCTTTCAACATCAAAACGGTCAAATCTCTAGTAAAACTAAACAAATTTAATTCCATAAAAATATGAGCCTTGAAAAAGAATCACAAAAGATTCGAAACGTTGGCGATGTATTTGTAGGAAATTAAATTGATATACATATTTTGTCCAAATTCCTGTGAATATTATTCCACTATTTAATTATAATGATTATAGAGTTCATGAATTAATCCATCTTTCCATACTGTATTATATGCAGCTGATAAATCCACAAATGCTGTCCCTGTTTTTAAGTTTTTATTGATCCCTGATTCAATGAACGTGTTGAGGCTAAGAACCTGATCGTAACAATTCCTATTTTGCCTGAAACCGCCTTGACAGTTCTCTGTTTTAGTATCGTAATGAGTTCATTACAGTACTAAAAGTGGTGCTGTAATGAACTCATTACAGCATTGCTTTCAGTTATAGCAAGCCTCGTACTTGCCTGACTTGATTGGGAATTTAACAAATTGATAAGAAAATCCTGCAGATGGGTTTCTTTAATGATCGTTGATAATTTATTGCATTCGACAGTTGGTTACATCATGCTGAAAAATTTTGTTTACACCAATATTCACGAAACTCCGTTAATATCTTCTCAAACACGTTTCGGTCGATGAAAACAGTTACTTGTGGAATAATTTTCGCCTCACTGTATCGCATATTTTCATTTCGATTAGAAGTCGACGAACTTTAATGTGACCCGATTTACATATATCGAAAATAACCAACCAACTGGTTTTCGGAAGTTACATCTCTTCGGTTAAACCGTGTGTTATTACCAGAAATATTATCATAATCTGATTAGAAGTAATCTCTGTACCTATTCACCTTAAATATTTCGGAAAGGATTTCGAATACAATAATTTACGATTGCTCGAAAATGAAGGTTTTCGAAAGTAGGCTTACAGTCGATTAAGCACTCTTCTTTACTGATAGAACCACGAAGAACCGAAGAATCAAATGTTGAAACCTCAATAAAAACGGAATTATTCCCATTAGTTAATATTCAATAACTTTTTTTATTCATGCAAAAAATATAACACAGCATGGGAGGTTGTTTTAGCAATTCCGGTTTGCAATTAAATGAAATTCCCATTAAAAATTAAGCGTACGCAATCATTGATGAAGAATTCATACTCATTTCCTCTTCTTTTTGTGGTTCTCATTGAATATTGAATGGACGAGGCCATCAATTTTTTTTTCGGCGAAGGTGAATAATTCTGCCATAACCTTCTTATTGTAGGCAAACTTGTTTACTGCTAAATATTCACAAGCGATGAAAAAACTGTGAGACCTCTGAAGTATCCACGGAGAATTCGCTGATCGAAGAAATAAGAAGATAGAAATTATTGTTATACAATTGTGCTTCAAATGAATCTTCTAATTTCTGTTTAACATTATTTCTCCCTCAAAAGTAGGTACTGTTATATCAATGAAGAATGGATTCAAAAATTATATTAGGCCGATTGTTTCTTAATTTTGGTACATCTGCCATTCAAAGTGACAATTTTAATGACAGCCAACAGTGTTCAAGGTGATTTTTTATGTAGCAGCGTGTTGAAATTATTTTCAAAGCAGTATTGAAAATATTGTTAACACTACATTTTCTTATGATAAAATCAGATCAAATTATAATAATTATGTCAGCAATTGCAAATTTTTATTATCAATAATTAACAATTATAAATTATTAGCACTTTATCAATGAAAAAGCAACCCTTTGGATAAGAAAAAATATAAAAAAATTGTCAATGGAAAAAAATTTGAATTTTTTTTTATTGTAAGCTAAATTGTTTCAAAAATGTGATCATTGAAAGATTTTTTGAAGTTTGTGAAAAGGTCACAGTGAGAATGAGCTCATACATTAATTAACCAAAATATTCCAGGTGTTCCTGTTTTCTGATTTTAATGGTCTCCTGTAAAAGATATTCCACGAATACAGGGAATATTGAAAATACAATTTTTTGATTTTTGGTTCTCATTCAAAGGTTCAGTTTTTGTTAATAAAGATCGTAAATCAATTTTTGTTCTGAAACAGTTCTTATGTTGAATTTAGAACCAATTCTTTCAATTTTTCTGAAAGTCCATGAACATAAGGAATCAAATTTATTAAAATTGGTTGTTCTTGATGGTTTGTTGTTGATTCCTGATTGTTATTATCGTTTTGACGCAAAATTATTCTCTCTAAATTTGAAATAGTTATGTTCATGGATTTTCAGAAAAAATTAAAAGAATTGGTTCTAAATTCAACATAAGAACTCTTTTCAACACAAAAAATGATTTACGATGTTTATTAACAAAAACTGAACCTTTGAATGAGAACCAAAAATCAAGAAATTTTATCTACAATATTCCCGGTATTTGTGGAAAATCTTATACAGGCGAAACATTAAGACCATTAGAAATTAGAAAAAGCCAAGTGTGCACTATCGTTAGGCTCCTGTGTGAGTATTCTGGAAGCAGAAATATTAGCAATCGAAAGATGTCTAGATATTAATCTAGAGAGAAACTATCAGAATTGCGACATAGCTAGTCACTCAAATAGTCGAGCTGCAATTAAAGCACTGAACTCCTATGTCATCGACACAAAGTCGACATGGGAATGCCGGAACAAACTCAATGAGGTAGGCGAGAAAAATAAGGTCTCTTTGATCTGGGTTCCTGGTCATTCGGGAATCACAGATAACGAAGAGGCCAATAAACTTGCCGGAGATGGTGCTCGGAAACCACTCATTGGCCCAGAACCTTTCTGTGATGAAGGAAAATGTACATATAAGAAGGAGTTTCTGGAGAAGGAGAAAACTGAAAAAGAAACACTCTGGCAGAATCTCCCAGGGTTGGATCACTCCAAAAGGTTCCTTCGGAATTTTGAAACTGAAAGATCCAAAAGATATTCGGATCGCAGTAAGACCCAACTACACCTTCTCACTGGCTTTTTACGGGGCATTGTCGCCCCAGAAAGCACTTGCTGAGAATGGGCGTATCGGACACTGACGAGTGTAGATTCTGTGGGGAGGAGTAAGAAACTCCTATTCACCTAGTCACAGAACGCTTTGGCATTGTAAGCCAAAGGAAGCAATGCTTTGGTCAAGAGACCTGTAGGAGTGAGGAATTAGCCTCACTGAAGCCTTCCGAGATATTGGATTTCATAAGATCTCTGGGACTGGAAGGCGAGCTGTAAAGCTTTGTCAGGGGGCACAATAGACCATCAGGTCGCAGTGGGCCATTAAACTATGTTCCAAAGAAGATTAGATAATCATCAACCTACCGCAGAATTCCTTAAGAAGTGTTCAACAACCTCGTGTGTAGTATGCAAAGAAGATGTCAAGCTGTTATTGATGCCTGTGGAGGTCATACATTGTATTGATAGTCTTTAAATTTAAAATACTTGAATTCTCTGGGGAGAAAATGGATTCATAGATTGATTAAGAGACAAACTGTATACTCAATGGAAACTGTAAATAATTCTCAACATCCCACATCGAAATTTATCAAGATTTCTCTTCTGCGAATGTGAGCCGAGCCGAGGTCTTCCATCCAAGCATCTGCCTTGAGGGAAGAACAAACAGTTTTGCCACAACCTTCCAGTTAGCCGCTAAACAAACATTAATATTCACCAAACGTTGTTTGCGCCAATCAACGATCCAAAAATTCAAGATAGCGAGTTGGATGTCGTTGACCTCGATACACTTCGCATTGCCGAGTGCGTAAAGTCTGCGCGACGAATGTTTTGACATAGTTTTGGGCTGTTGCAACACGTGGCGATTTTGCCTTTCTTCACAATGACCTAAATTTTTACGCTGGTTCCACGTGACGGCAGCTCGATGCCAAAAACGAGATAGCGTCAATTCTGCTCGATTGTCGACGAAAATTTTGTGGATGTTGATTGAAATTGAAGAGTGGAAATTCAAAAGGGTCTAAGTGCCACTTTCACGAAATTTTAGATTTCATTTGTTATGGGGTCTATGAGCCAAGGCCAATAGCCTACGAAACGGTTCATGTGCCATCCGCTTCAGGCAGTCATCATTTCTGATGAAAAAACAATTTTTTTTTTAACTTCTTTCATTAGTTTGAGGGCCGGTTTCACAAAGCTCTAACTGTACATTAAAAAAACCTTACCTAAATTCGAATCAATCGAATCACCCGTTTTGAAATTTCAACGAATCGGGATGGCTCCAATAAATTTGACGGTACAATCGAAGTTTTGTGAAACCGACCCTGAGACATGTTTTATGTAATATCTCAGTTCGATTTTTTTGGCACTTAGACCCTTTTGAATTTCCACTCTTCAATTTGTTCTGGCAGATCCTGCATTTTCAGGAACTTTTTTGGTTCCGACGGTAAAACAATAAATCTGCCAATTTTGGGACGAACAATGATCTCAAAGCATTTTTTTCGGTAATCGTTAGAGAGCATTCGAAAAGCTTATTATGAAAAATTCCAAGTGTACAGGTTTTTCTAAAAATCTCCATGATTTTTTTGATTTAATTTGTCTCATAAATTGCAGGTCTTTGAAAATAATTGTTGAGTTTGAAGTTGTTAGGGACATTAAGTCGGAGCAAATATACGCAAAAAAATGATTTTTCGGCTCGAAAATATACTGCTCATCCACAAGAGTTAAGGATAACGTATTTTTTAGAAACTGAACGTTTCAGTCTCCTAAAAGAGTTCCCTTCTTTAAAATATGGGTGTACTTTTCAGTCAGAGCCACGATCTACTTAAAGTATCATCAACTTTTATTTCCAAAATTACAGAAGTGACGATTCTCAAAAAACTACAATCTGTCAACTTGACTTTTCCAACATCTCAAAAAAACAAAGTAGTCCAATTCCAACACACTCCCACCTTGTGTCATTAAAACAACAATAATTAATGACACAAACAAATTCAATATTACGCTAGGGACCTCTACAGGTCTTCTTATTCTCTCTGAGAATACTCATCAAAACTTCTACTCCAACATAACAAATCTTGATATGCTCTTTAAAATCCTTTGCATCATATCTATCAAATATTTTCGTTTGCAATCTGTTCAGTCTCTCAACCTTCATTCTTTCGGAGTTTATTTCCTCTTCGTCAATGCCAAAATTCTGCCTAGACCATTGGGACATTGAATCGCATAACCACCTAGGAAGATCCTCCCACCATCTTCCATCTACTTCTTGAGTATAAAAATCTCGTGATGGAAGATCCATTGGATTCATTTCAACAGAAATATAATACCTGTATATGGAAAAGCGCTGTATTTCTTCACTGTTCCAAATCAATGTTTCGCAATTTTCTTTCACAGTTGAGGAGTCGGAGTCGAAATTGGTTGATGAAGGGAGATGATCTTCGATCAAAGACATGCACACTTCATATCGCTCATCATTTTCTCGTTTAACTGTCGTTGAAAAATCTTCAATAACAAGCTCTTCTTGCTCCAAACGTGATTCAGTTCCTTCAGGAACTTGAATACCATTAAACTGTCTTGATTCAGGTTTGGGAACTCTCAATTTGATTTTTGATTCTGATTTCTTGGAGCCGCTTCCTTGACATATAAAACTGTCAAATCTGAATTTCATCTTATGATATTCATATCTCATCGTATCCATCAATTCCACTTCTGCATTCATAGTTGCTTCATCAACATCTGAATCCAACATTAGATCAATCATGAGTTGATTCAGTTCGAATAATTGAAGCATTCTATCTTCCAAAACTTTGATGTTACCATGTATTTCAGAGATATCACATTTTTCTTTGGAGAATTCTTCCGTCAACTTTTCATACATCCTCATAAAAGCTGTTCTGTGTAGAGCTAAGGCTTTCTTGGTTTTTTCCATACTTGCAATAGAAGGGTCCTGTCACAGTCGCCAAATGTTAGAACTGATTGTCTTCAGTTTCCTAAAAGAGTTCCCTTCTTTAAAATATGGGTGTACTTTTCAGTCAGAGCCACGATCTACTTAAAGTATCATCAACTTTTATTTCCAAAATTACAGAAGTGACGATTCTCAAAAAACTACAATCTGTCAACTTGACTTTTCCAACATCTCAAAAAAACAAAGTAGTCCAATTCCAACATATTCAATCGTTTTGAAAAGTATGTAAGCTTCGAGAAAATCGCTGTAAAATCATTCAAAACTCAATAACAACTTGAATCGATCCAATCTGTGATATCTCGACTTCGGAATAGGTTTAGGGGGACAGGTTCTGCATTGGAAAGACCAAGGCTTGGTGGGCGACGAAAAAAAACACCAGCTCAGAATTGTTTCATCATCGTTTCGGCGAGAAGAAAGTCTACATCGACGTGTAGAATGCTACGGAATACTCTTCAAAATGCAGATGGGGTCCAAGTTTCCATCGAAACCATCAGACGACGTTTGAGAGAGGTGAATCTAGGTTCTAGACGTCCATTAAGAGGAGTTCCATTAAGACGTGACGATATGCGTCAAAGACTGGAATGGGCAAGGCAACATATCAATTGGAACGATCAATGGCGTAGTGTCCTTTTCACTGGTGAATCCAGATATGGACGATTTTCAGATTCCCGAAGAATAAGGGTATGGACAATCCCACGCATACCCCGTAATCGTCTCTATGTCCAAGAAGTCCATCCATTCCGAGGGGGTACTGTTATGGTTTGGGCCAGGATATATCTCAACGGGCGCACAGATTTGGGAATATGAGCGCCTCACACTATAGGGAGCATGTCATTGACAATGTTTTGCTAAATTTTCACGCTGCTGTTGGTGAAACTCTTCAATTTCTAGACGATGACACTAATAATAATATTTGAAAAAATTTAGCTTACAATCAATAAAATTAGATCTGCGATTTTAAATCAAATGTTTAAATAAACTGCTCCACATGAGTTTGGTATATTGACTCAAATTGCAAAAAAAATAGTTTTAATGAGATTTTTTGTAATAATAAAATTAATTTCAGCCTGTAGGTCTGCAGCGTATACAGGGTTGTTAAGAAATATCGAGTAAAATAACGAAATTCTATTTCCAGAGAATTCGAGCATTTTAAGACTATCAATACAATATATGGCCTCTACGGGCATCAATAACAGCTTGACATCTTCTTTGCATTCTACACACAATGTTGTTGAACATTTCTTGAGGAATTTCGTTCCATAAACGGGACAGACGCTCTCTCAGATCATTTAAGGATTCTGAGGTAGGTTGATGATTTTCTAATCTTCTTTGGAGCATATCCCATGCATGTTCTATGCAATTCAAATCTGGTGAGTACGGAGGCATTGGTAAATGTGGAATACCAAGCTCCTGGCGCGCATTCTCAGCTATGGCTGCACGGTGCGGTTTAGCGTTATCGTCTTAAAATTGACAAGTTTCACCAATATTAGCGTGAAAATTTGGCAAAACATTATCAATGACATGCTCCCTATAGTATAAGGCGGTCATATTCCCAGGACAAATATGAAGATCTGTGCGCCCGTTGAAACATATTCCGGCCCATACCATAACACTACCCCCTCGGAATGGATGGACTTCTTGGACACAGCGACGATTACGGGATATGCGTGGGATTGTCCGTACCCTTATTCTTCGAGAATCTGAAAATCGTCCATATCTGGATTCATCAGTGAAAAAGACACTAAGCCATTGATCGTTCCAATTGATATGTTGCCTTGTCCATTTCAGTCTTTGACGCTTATGGTTACGTGTTGATTGAACTCCTCTTAATGGACGTCTAGAACTAGATTCACCTCTCTCAAACGTCGTCTGATGGTTTCGACGGAAACTTGGACCCCATCTGCATTTTGAAGAGTATTCATTAGCATTCTACACGTAGATATAGGCTCTCTTCTCGCCGAAACGGTGATGAAACGATCTTAAGCAGGTGTTGTTTTTCGTCGCCCAACAAGCCTTGGTCTTTTCAACACGGAACCTGTCTCCTTGAACCTATTCCAAAGTCGAGATATCACACTTTGGCTGACTTGGAGCCTTTCCGCTACAACATCCTGAGTTAGGCCACCCCGTAGCATTCCGATAGACCTATAAGCCTCAGCGTTTGTTAATTTACGTCTTGGCATTTTCAGAAAACTCGTTTCAAATCGAAACCATTTCAAAATAAGGACATTCATGAAGCTTGCAGAAAAAAAAAGGCGACCAGATTGACGAAATGTCTTATACTGATTTTCATTGTATCGATTCAAGTTGTTATTGAGTTTTGAATGGTTTTACAGCGATTTGCTCGAAGATTACATACCCGTTTTGCTATTTGTCCATGTTGCCATTGCCTTTATTATCATATCCAATATGAATCTTTCAAGTTATATAGGTTCTTATCTGTCAGAGTACATTTTACATTTTTTTTTCAACTTTTCCAATTTTGTTAGTGCCTCTTATGCATTTGGAAAGGCACTCGTTCGATCAAACCCTATCGACCCACCTGTATTTGAAATTTCGATTCTGAATTAATCTACGATAATCTTTTCGCTACCTAATAACCAACCCCTCCGAAATCTTTCAGCCTGCGCTTTTCTAGACGAAATTCTAAATGAGGTACGTTGGCAGTTGCAGGTGCATTCCCAACGAAACCCTTCCGATACGTGTAAATGTTAAACCTGCTCTTCTGCCCGATTCCAGCAAGTCCACCTGTGTGGAAAAAACGAATGAAATGGGCCCCGACCGGTTTTGATATTGTATAATTAAAGTTTTTTCTCGATGTCATACGTCTGGGGTATAAAATGTTGATCGACTTCACCTGCGAAGATTTTCTCGGTTTACTCGGAAGATTTCATGAATTCATGTTAATTTTTTATCATTAAGGGAAGGGGATGGTTGGAATTAGGTGGAAGCATGCAATTTATGGGGGAATTATAGGTGATTATCGGGAAAAAAAATTAAAAAAGTAGTTTCGTTCATAGATCAAGTGGACCGAATGAATATCATCTAAATGAGAATAGATTAGCGTATCAAATGGGAAGCAGCAACGAATTTTTTAGGTACGTAGGGGAAGGCCATACTTTCATTATTTGACAACCTTAAACATAAAATTCTTTCTTCGCAATGAGAAACATCGATAAAGGCGAAAATATAGAATAGAAGTGAACTATATTTGATGACCTACATAATTGATAATTCAGTACTAAATTCTTAAATGTTTTAATCAAGATCGAGAATATTGTTCACTTGAATTCCTTTTTCTAGCCATAATAGTAAAAAAAAACAACAATTCTATGAAGAATTATAAAATAGAAAATGTTGCTTGCAAAAATATAATCACCTCTTGTAGTCTCAAAAATTCATGAGTAATAATATATCTTCTTCAGCTTTCGAATCGGGATTGAAATAAATACAGGGTGTTTGTTCTCAGATGTGCCACCCCGTCTGTTTCTTATTTCGTTATTTTTACAATGTATGAGCCGATTTTTACTGAGCCCTTTTCAGGGACAGGCCGAACCTAAATTTCTGGGGGAGGGGAAAACCATCGGAAATTTTCCAACTGTACATTGAATTGACAGAAAACCGTTAGACATAATATGATATGATATTTGTTTCGGTAAAAAAATTAAAAGTGATGAATTTCAACAGAGTGAGGAGTAATTAATTTTTTTCCATTTACCGAATATTCAATGAAGTAGATTTAATGGAGTCTGTTTTTTTCGTAAAGAGTATATTGAAGTTACTCGAAACTTTGAGAAACACTATTTGTTTGTTTCGTCAGTTTTGTAGCTTTTCTTTATTTCATGGGATCTGGGAGCGAACGCAAGGCTCATTTTCATCAGAGGAAATATTTTTTCTGAAGAATTCATTCTTTTTAATCTGTGGAAGGAGTAAATATTGGGAATGAGCAGATTCAATAGGATGAATCTCATCAAAGTATTGAGAAATTAAGTTTGATTTTACAATTATCCAATATATTCAATTATGTGAGTTTTTTTTATTTTATGGAATCATTTTTTCATGAGACGTACTTTGAGACACACTTTTGGTTTCATTCTTTAATTTAATTCAGTTTCATTTTTTGGTGTATCTCAAATTTTCAAGCATCATAAAACAAGATATTTTTTACAAAAAAAGTAGATTCCATCAAATAAAGAAATATACATGATTGAATGTTGGGTAGATGAAAAATCAAAGTAACCTCTTTGAGGAGATTCTTAATACTGAAATTGCTCATCCCTAACATGGGCCCATTTCAAAGAATAATAAGAATAAAATGTTCAGAAAATATATTTCGTTTGATGAAAAATGAGCCTTCCTTTGGATTACAGATTCCATGAAATAAGGAAAAGCAACATAACTAAGGAATAAAACAGAAATGTGTGTCAAAGTTGCAAACATCATAAATCAAGATACTTAAAAAAAACAGATTCCCAATTTAGTAGGGAAACGGTTTCGACCTAAATCAGTCAAATTGAAGAAACAATTTTGAATATAATTTCCTAATTTGAGGTGGCGATTTTGAACTCTTTGCAGAGTTTATTGCAAGAAGTGTTTGGAATTGAGGATATATTCAGTATTTTGAACAATTTTTGTTGTGTTGGATTTATGTTTCGTAGCTAATGTTTATAGTTAAAAAAAAATTATACAAATAAATTGCCCTTCCGATATTCTATAATCTATGGTCACAACCCATAATTTTCTCTCACACTTGTTGTCCTTTGTGCATTTTCTGTTCATGAATTTTTTTTTTCAGTAATTTTTTATGAGGCTCCACATACCACATAACTCAAACTTCACTTTGAATCTTTTTCGTTTCTTTTTTTGAATTTATTTACACGTATGTTTTATTCGCAAAACTATAACACAATGTATGAAGAGCGTACCTAATGATGATTCTGCTTATGTGATAGAAACAGCTTAAATTTTTTATACCAGATGGTTTCTTCATGACACAAAAAATTCACAACTACTGAGTACCTACTTCTTGTAGCCGCATCTCTTCAAACACTTGATGGTAAAAATATTGGGTTGAATAATATTTATTGCCGGCTATACATATAATATTGTTAAGTAGTGATTGCGAACTTGTTTTTTCTAATTCAGATTTCTTCGAATTTCATAACTCTCCCGGAACTATGTATTCCAACTGCTTTGAACTTTTTCCAACTGCTTTGAAATTTTCCCAACTGTTTTGAATTTTTTTCAACCTTTTTGGAATGTTTTCCAACAGCTCTGAAATTTTTCCAACTCCTTTGAAAATCTTCCGACTGCTTTGAAAATATGCCAACTTCGTTCAACATTGGAGGGGGGGATCATCCAATCCAATCATTTTTCTTCAGCAGGTACTGTTTGAATAAATAGTCAGAAAGGAATCGAATTCTAGAAAGTGGGTAAATTGAATTATATTCAAAGGAAATTTTTTGTTATTGATGTATGTGTTAGGCATTTTGAATTTTCAATTTAATTTTAAAGAAATGATGTAAGTTTTTTTATTAATTGCTTATTACCTTGTATGAACAGTTTTAAATAAAATATGATAATAATATCTTTTATTTCAAATAATTACAGTTTTCACAAATAAACCAAAAATTAAAAATTAAATGAAATGACGTCACAAGATTACAAAAAGTAATCAGCCAAATTATATGGTTCCATACCAACTAATAAATCTTTGACCTTAACTCTAAACATATTATATACACTAACACATTTAATTTCATTAGGGAGTTTATTAAAAATTCTAATACACATATAAGCAGGGGTTCTCTCAGTTAATGTTAGTCTATGTATAGGAAAATTGTAATTCAATGTAGGTGTATTATAAATTGTGTTCACATTGTCATTTATAAATTTTTCTTTAATTTTGTGAAAAAATGAGACACTCAAACAAATAAAGACCAAAGACTGTTAATATATTTCGGTTCTAAAAAGACCCCTACAAGATTCCTTAAATCCCAACTTGTGAACAATGCGCATTGCCCTCTTTTGAATTAAAAATATTTTTTCTAAATTTTCCCTATTTCCCCAAAAAATAATACCGTATCTCATATTTGAGTCAAAGACACCAAAATAGATTGCTCTCATTGTACTATCATTCATACAATTAGATAATCATCTTAGGGCGAAGTAAGTTTGACTCAATTTTATGGATGAATTTCAGTATGTTGTCTCCAATTCAAGAATTGATCCATACAAATACCAAGACATTTAACATCAAAATCAAAATGAGCCAAGTTGACATTTTCAACTTTTTCTTTTTAAGACCTATTTGTATCAAATATAACTATAAAAAATACTAAATTATTCCAACAAGTGGAAACACAAAAACCGACATTGAAGGATACTACAAAGAATCCTCAGCAGTTGTTTAACCGCAGACATCCATGGTAATCGCTAATAGGACTTCAGATCAATCAGTCACCTGTGTGCAGACATCTGCTGACACTACCAAGCCATCATCCAACAAAATGACGATACGTTATTTACATTTCCACATAAACTGGGTCAAGCCTTCCGCGATAATAGACCAGGCAGAAAAATAGATTGGATCCAGGCCAGATTTCAATTAATCTGCAGCATGTTGTCTTCATCGATCTACCTGATGCACCCTCAACCCTTTTTTGTGTTTGATGAGACTGCGAAAAGGGTTGAGACGGTCTGAAACTTAATTCGACCTGATTGGGGAGAATGCGGAGCTAGAGGCTGTTCTGGTGTTCGGTTGTTGGGTGGAAGATTCTCCGAAAGTTGCAGGAATTTTAATTCCGTTTTTATTTTGGGTTGGATAATGATTCACTTCCTTGGATGCTTCATTTTTATTTCTTACAGTAAATGTGAGATTTTTTTATCTGAGGAACACCATCATTTAGGTAAGTTAAACCTTTTTGAAAAACAGCAGTGTGGTCATTTGCAAAAAAAATCACGTCATTTTGAAAATGAATGAGATTCGAAAAATCCAAAAATAATTTTCAAGTTCTGTATAAGGAAGGACGAATTACTATGACGACATTGTTAAAAAAAAAACACCTGAGGGTAGCAACAACACTAATTTTTTTTAACAGGAGAAAGATTACGGATGTTTTCTAGTAAAAAAAAATGTTATGCTCTAAACATCAGACTTGCAATTTTCAAATTCAGGGAAAAAAACTGAGCCTGTTATATTCGTTCCTATTTCTATGGTTTTCGAAGTACTTGAGTTTCCATCGTTTCAAACGCTTCGATTTTTCTGTTTTTCTCATTTTGTTATTTTTGATTTTAATTTGATACGATTCATTTCAAGTATTTTGATTGATTATTGTATTTAGTGACATTTACATTCGCATAGTTCCAGGTCTCGATATTTTTACTGTGAAAAATTATGCCTATTTTCGTTTATAATTTGTTGAACTATAAAAAATCTCTAACAAAAAAAATCGAATTTATAAAAAGGAATTCTAAAACAAAGATACACTAAAAAGTAAAGAAATAATTGCCAGGATAGATTGATTACTCTACATAAGTTACATAAGTACCTGAGTACCTACATACTTAAGCATAAGCATAGTAGAGTATGAGTGTTGGATTTGCTTTCTGCAACGAGTATTAGACGATATTTTTTCTATTTCAGTCAAGTTCAGTGAAATACTATCGAAATTCAAATAAAAATTCAGATTAGTGACTTTTGTATTGTATCTTGGCAGTTGGTGTTACTTACGAAATTTGACAGATTACGTAATTTGAATTGATTTGATTTGAAAATTGAGAGGATCTGAGGTCAGTATTGTCAACCACAAAACGAAAAATATAACTGAAACAATGCTGTAATGAGTTTCATTACAGCACTACTTTTGGTACTGTAATGAACTCATTACGATACTGAAATAGAGAAAATAACTTGAGTTCGGAATGCACCTTTTTCACTCTGATCTGTCAAACATTTAATAGCTTTGTTAATTGTTATGACGCTTAAAATTATCATTTAAACCTTGTGTTATACCCTTCATTTCTAAACACCCTGTGATGAATTTGAGGCGGAAAATTTGATATCATTCAGTTTTAAGTTGAAGTGTGACCCTTTCTTAACAAAATGTTTGTTGATTTACGTCAGTATCTGCTTTAAAAAAAAATACACATTTTGAAAGAAAGTGTTGCATTTTTTCAATTTTTATAACAATTTAAAACATTGCAATACCTTATCGACTATTAAACATAAACCAACATCTGAAAATTAATAGCGTGTATTTCCACCTCGCTTTCTCATCACTTCTACCATACGACGTGGCATACTTTCAATGCATTTACGAATTGCTTCAGGAGGAAGCAACAATTTCTGTTGATGCAGAACAATGCTAGGACTCACGTTGCACGGGTTGTAACAGAATACTTTGAAGAGGCGAATATTCAACGATTCATTTGGCCAGCCAGAAAGCCGGATTTGAATCCAATTGAACATATATGGGATATGCTAGGTAGACATGTTCGAAATCGGCAGCCCAACACCTTGCCCGATTTACGAACAGCCCTTCTTGAAGAACGGGAAAATATTCCCCCAGAAGCAATTCAGAAATGCATTGAAAGTATGCCACGTCGTATGGTAGAACTGATGAGAAAGCCAGGTGGAAATACATGCTATTAATTTTCAAATGTTTGTTTATGTTTGCTAGTCGATGAGGTATTGAAATGTTTTAAATTGTTATTAAAATTGAAAAAATGCAACACTTTCTTTGAAAATGTGTATTTTTTTTGAAGCAGATAGTGACGTAAATCAAAAAAGAAATGTTAAGAAAGGGTCACACTTCAAATTAAAACTGAATGATATCAAATTTTCCGCCTCAAATTCACCACAGGGTGTTCAGAAATGAAGGGCATAAAACAAGGTGTTGTTTCACCCTGTATAACGGATGAACTACAGGTATTTTTGCGAAGTAAATTTCAGGTTAATATAACAAGACCCAATACTATACCTGGTGAAAATTTCAACAAAATCGGAGAACCACGAAAAAAGATACAGGGTGTTGAATTTGACAAAAATTTTGCCTGTCCGGAATTTATTGACGAGGAGTATATAAATGAATGAAATCGTAGGGCACCTTGTAGGGTTGCACCGCCATTGTTCCCTCGAAAGCTGCTACCTTGATCATTTGCATCAAACACCCGCATATTGCATGACCGACTGCATTTTATTAGGTGAAATACTGCCAAAATTTCTGAATAATTCATACCTATCGATCCGTTTCAACACCCCACGGCGAAATGCGGAGTAACCCACATCCAGCATAGAATTCCTAATAAAAATGGCATTATTTTCAACATGGGGGAATAAAAAATGACATAGGATACAGGCAGCAGATAACGCGGCACTGTTTCGTTTAATTCGTTTTAGGCGGGGCACTTTCTCACGATTAAATGAATGACTGTTTCGGGACAATGCCCGTCTGCTTGCTTAATTATCGGCGTTGGCCGAAAATTATTGGTGAATCCTGAAGAATTCACGATGGTTTATTGAACACTGCTGCATTCTGATCTATTGGATATACAGCTCTATGACAAACTTTGACAGATGGTAGCTGTACCTATTCTGAACTTTTTTTTCCTATGAACAAATATCCCATTCGGTTTTGTTTAGAAGATACGTACATCGGAAAAATTATATTTTTTGTTCAAAAAAAAATGATAATGGAATTTTAAGGCTATAAAAATTGCGAGTAAAAATAGGCACTTTTAGTCCGTATGATATATACTATATATATTATTGTCAGAATGACAATTCTCGGAATATGCCGTAGTTTTTGGTCCTGAAAAATATTCTGTTTTCTTGTGTTATAAAATGTTTGGTTTATCTATGGGAGATGATTTCCTTTCATTGGGGTCCCGTAGCGGTCTTCAAACATCTGAAGTGCCGAAAAATCATCACCTGGAAGGTCGTATCCGGTTTGAAAAACCCTCACGACCAGAGAGCAACAATTTGTGGATTTTGAATTTGAATATCGAAGGAATTTCGAAAGACAAGTGTGATTACGTCTCCAAATTAGCTGATGAACATGGTATCGAAGTGATTCTTCTGCAAGAAACCCACACGGCAACAGAAAAAAAATCCTCGTGAAAGAGGACAGTTGAAAGTTGAAAGTTATGTATTAATTGATTTTTTACAAGTTTAGCTTGTTATGTTAAAAATTATCAGTTCGTAATTTTCAACAGATTCGGAAAGGGGAAATTGATGGAGTTTTTTTCTTTTCTTTCAAATTTTTGTGACATTTCTGTCATAAATATTTATAAACATCCGAACATTATTTGGCCAAGAAATCTGAATGTTAATGTTTTTTAAAGTAGCAAATGCATTTCTAAAATGCATTTGATTTATTCTGAATAATCGGTTTCATTTCTGCTTTTGTCTTTTTTCATTTCAGATTAAGAATTGCGAGTCGTTTTGGGAAGAATCTGTTTATCCGAGCCCATCGACGGATAACATGAAGATGATCACACTGATGTCTTTCAAGATTTGCCTGATATTTAATATTTTATGTTATTTTTTTTACGGGGAGACAGGTGTTTTCGGCTGATTTTTTTTCCCCTGGCTGTATAGTATCGTATGATACTAGTGATGATAGTATCGTATGATTCTATAGTATCATACGAAGAATGTTATGATACCCCGTTCTTTTTTTTACCTCAGCTTAGATACTTTTTGTTTCATTGTATTATTTTAGCTCTCTTTTCATAAGAATATATGTATATACTATTTCAGCACCCAATAGGTAGAGTGTGTTAAGTCACAATATCAAAATTAGACAAAAAAGAGATTTTTCAGTTCGATTATTATTTCAAAGAATGTTTACTGCCATTATTTGGCGACTTGATAAACCTAGGGAGTTAAAAATGTGTTCCACTGGTAAGAATATACTAATGTGAATCTAATATTGTAGATAGTTCGTGTCTGAAAAAATGTGACTCAACACACTTTACCCTGAGGTGCTGATTTTTACTCCAACTAAGTCAATTAGTTTTATTCAAAAATCGTTAATAATTTGTTAATAATTTTGAACACCTAACAATTATAACAGCGATAGCAAGTCGGTAGTCATGGATATCTGGTATTGTTGGTAAATATTGATTGTCAAGTAGACGTCAGTAGACGTACTTATCATATTATTTTTTGTAGTAGTTTTTACGCTGCTTTCAAAATGAATCCCGAACACGATGAAAATATACCTGCGGATACATTGGAAAGTGCCGAAGCAGTATATCCAAATCTTTTGCCACCCAAATCTCGCCAAGTTTATGAACTTGCATATCAGCGATTCATGGATTGGTGTGAAGAAAAAAATGTAAAAAACTATGCGGAGAGTGTTCTTATGGTGTATTTCTCAAATTTAACGAAGACCGTCAAGCCATCTACTCTTTGGTCACAGTATTCAATGTTGCGATCCACAATGGATATCAAAAATGGTGTGGATGTTAGTGAATATTCAAAATTACGGGCATTGTTAAAAAGGCAAAGTGATGGATATATACCTAAAAAGTCTAGGGTTTTTACAAAGGAGAAAGTGGATCTGTTCCAGGATATGGCACCTGATAATGTATATTTGATGATAAAAGTTGTTCTATAGTATTAGGAATTGGAGGTGCTATGCGTTGTGACGAAATAGTTCATTTGAAAATTGATGACATTGAAGATATGGACTCGGTCCTGGTCGTAAAAATTTTGCAGACAAAAAACAAGAAACCTCGTTTGATTACCATTATAGGCTATAATTATTTGCGTTTATTTCGAAAATATGTTGCACTACGGCCATCAAATATACAGGAACGTCGTTTATTTTTGAAGTATGTTAATGGGAAGTGTCAAAGAATGATTGCTGGTATTCACAAAAACAGTGCCGTGCTGCAAGAAATTGCAAAATTTCTGAAGTTAGAATATTGGAAGGAGAATTCTGGACATTCGCTAAGAAGAACATCTGCTACACTTCTTATTGATGGTGGCGGTGACCTCACTTGTCTTAAAAAACATGGAGGTTGAAAATCGAGTACGATAGCTGAAGGATATATTGAAGAATCACTACTGCCAGAAAAATATTGCAACCTGACAAAGAAAGTACGAGTACCTGTTCAGATATTTCCTCGAATGTTTCATCAACAGTTACGGAGAATATTTTGAGTTGTTCTAACATTAATGAAAATCTTTTGAACTGTTCGAAAATTGTTAGTGATAATTTCAGTGGTGCTCTGAATTTTGGCAATAATTGTTCCAATTCAATATCACAATAAATAACCAATAAATACCTATATATAGTTGCCCAATTAGTTTGTTTTACTAAGTTTGTAGGAGACAATGTTTTTTTCTTCGAATTTCAATTAGAGAGCTCAAATGCAATAACTTTTAGTCCTTGGATTAAAAGTAGCGTTTTTAATCCTAGGATCGAAAGTGTTACTGAGCAACGAGCAAATTTTTGGACTGTGAGGGAATTGATGGCTTTTGCACCTGAAAATAGTACAAAAATGTCAAAATATTTTTATGGTTGGAGAAAAAAAAATTTTTAGATCCATCTTTAGGGGGGACTATCTTTCTTAGGGATCACTTTGGTAAAGAGTTTATTCGAGTTTTCGTCATATACTAAATTGCTTTATATTTTCTCGAATTTTGATGGCATATTCGAGGTTCCTTGAACATTTCCATACCTTCCTCCAATCCTAAAAATGCTTCTCCAACCCTTCAACGATATATTTTCGGACGAAATCAGATTTCACACGTACGATCCCCGAATTAGCCGTCTAGAAATACCAGATGGAATATATCGCAGAGACAGAAGGTTAGAGTGGCACTGGATGTTCGAGACATGTCAAAGAGTCGTGAAAAAAATGACGTAAAAACTCATCTGAGCATATGGTTAGTCTGGAGTGGTACGAAGGCGTTCTGCAGGTGCCCGCGGTTCCCATAACCCTTTCACGACCCAGTTTTGTACCTAATGAACCCCACCAGGAAGGGATGATGGGGTTGAGATGAGGTTCGCACAGATTGCCTTTAATATCTGATTGCAGGGCCAGGTAGGTCGCATTAGAAGGGGAAATGATGGAAGATAGAAGGGATAATTCAATTATGGGCTGGATTTTATTTTATTCGGCTCAGGATGACCCACATTCGCTTTCATAAAAGAAGAAGAATTAATCTATGCACACTTAGGATTCATCACATTTTTGGATAAATAATTATTTTTTTAACAAGAAATATATCGTCTCCAAAATACGAAAATCCAAAACGAACAAAGATGCACTTGAAAGTAAAAAAAAATCAGTTTCACCACACGAAGAGCTAGGTAGATATCTAAATACTCCAAATCTAAATCAACACATACTTGTTTCAGAATATACTATTTTCTCTAACCATCAAAAAATGTTGACATTTTTGAACAAGTTTCAGGTGCAAAAACCATCAATTGCTATACCGTACAAAAATTTGCTCGTTGTTCAGCAACACTTTCAATCCTAGGATTAAAAACGCTACTTTTATTCCTAGGACTAGAAGATATTGCATTCGAGCTCTCTAATTGAAATTTGAAGAAAAGAACTCTTACAAACTTAGTAAAACAATCTAATTGGGCAACTATAAATAGGTATTTATTAGTTATTTATAGTAATATTGAATGTACATTTGGAACAATTATTGCCAAAATTCAAAGCACCACTGAAATTATCACTAACAATTTTCGAACAATTCAAGAAATTTTCATCAATGTTAGACCAACTCAAAGTATTCTCCGTAACTGTTGATGGAACATTCGAGGAAATATCTGAACAGGTACTTGTACCTTCTTTGTCAGGTTGCAATATTTTTCTGGCAGTATTCTCTTTGTTGATACGTGATTCTTCAACATATCCTTTTGTTACTGTATTAGACTTCCAATCTCCATGTCTTTTAAGAGAAGTGAGATCACCGCCACAATCAATAAAAAGTGTAGCAGATGTTCTTCCTAGCGAATGTCCAGTATATTCCTCCCAATTTTCTAACTTCAGAAATTTTGCAATTTCTTGAGGCGCGGTACTAATTTTGTGAATACCAACAGCCATTCTTTGACACTTCCCATTAACATACTTCAAAAATAAAGGACGTTCCTGAATATTTGATGGCTGTATACAACATATTTTCGAAATAAACGTAAATAATTATCGCCCATAATGGCAAACAAACGAGGTATCTTGTTTTTTTGTCTGCAAAATTTTTAAGACCAGGACCGAGTCCATATCTTCAATGTCATCAATTTTCAAATGAACTTGTTCGTCACAACGAATAGCACCTCCAATTCCTAACACTAAAACAACCTTTATCATCAAATATACATTATTAGGTGCCATATCCAGAAACCGATCCACTTCCTCCTTTGTAAAAACCCTTGACTTCTAAGGTACATATCCATCACTTTGCCTTTTTAACAATGCTTGAATATTTACTAATATCCACACCATTTTTTATATCCAGTGTGGATAGCAACATCGAGTACTTTGACCAAAGACTGGATATCTTGACGCTCTTCGTTAAATTTGAGAAATACACCATAAGAACACTCTCCGCATAATTCCGTACATTTTTTTCTTTACACCAATCCATGAATCGCTGATATGCAAGTTCATAAACTTGGCGAGATTTGGGTGGCAAAAGATTAAGATATACTGCTTCGGCACTTTCCAATAGGTATAATTTCATCGTGTTCGGGATTCATTTTGAAAGCAGCGTAAAAACTATTACAAAAATTATATGATTAGTACGTCTACTGACGTCTACTTGACAATCAATATTTACCAACAATACCAAATATCCATGAATACCGACTTGCTATCGCTGTTATAATTAATAGGTGTTCAAATTTATTACCAAATTATTAAAGTTTTTTGAATAAAACTAATTTACTGGGTTCGAGAAAAAATAGTATATATCATACGGACTAAAAGTGCCTATTACAGCATTGTTTTCAGTTATATTTTTCGTTTTTCGGTTGCCAGCACTGACATCAGATCCTCAATTTTCAAATCAAATCATTTCAAATTCCGTAACCTGTCATATTTTGTAAGTCACACCAACTGCCAGGATACAATACAATTCTTCAACTTGTTATAGAATATATAGAAATTATCATTTTCCTCAGAAAATATTGAAGGTGTCAATACTTCGAATGATACCTAATACTCACCAGATCTTTGAAAAAAATGCGCAAAGTTCTCTAAACAGAGTCACACACCCATGCCAGTTCGTAGACATCCATGAATTTCTGAAAAATCTGGCAACAAGCATTATGCCAATGTCCGGTTTGGTCGGATCTCAGTATGATGGATTCCGCTTACATTTTTTTTTTACTTAGGTACTTTCTATTTTATTGATTTATTTTCATGCGGATCACCTTACATTCAACATTTGTTTTTTGGAACTTTTCTGGTTATGTCAGCTTCTTTTATGCATTCGTGTAAGCACTTATTGCATTTTGATTTTCGGAAATCTTCTGAAATCTTGAGAAAGAGAGCACATAACAAAGGAATTTGGAATAAAAAACCTTCTCATCGTCTTTTTTAGTCACTGTAAATTAATGTGGCATTCCATTTTCGGAATAAGGAATAGTAACAATTATGATTTTTTGCCTTGATTCAACATTTTCCATTTTCATTACACAAAGATCACTAGGACGTCCAACAAATAATATTATCATTACTACCTCCATCATTAAATGAAAAACATAAAGGCTTTTAACAGGAAATTATTCATATCTTTCTTGGCAAACACATAAGACTTGTTGGATTTATATCCCTCGTTTCTTTTTTTTTAATTCTCGAAGGTTTGGATATTCCTCCATAAAAAAGGTATGAAGTATTTATGCTACCAAAAATGACATTATTTGATAGTATCCACCTACTTTTCTTGAAGGTGAAAATCGCAATTCTTTTACTTTTCAGTGCAGTCTTTTTTTGTTTAACTTTTTCATTATGTCAATTTCATCTAAGGAATTGTAACCACTGTTGCGGAAATCACCTTTTGCGTGGAAAAATGACGGATCCATTTCATTCATCTAGTAGTTCTTTGTCGAAAAAAATTGCCGTATTCTATTCAGATTTTTATCTACTCATGAAAGAAACACCGGTTCGGATTCTATCGCAGCAGGTTCGCCGATTTCCAACGTCTATAATTTAAAAAAATCGAGGGGATCCAACGCTCGGCTCCTAGGCCAGAAGCCTCCTCTGGCAACAGATAGACATCGGTCGCGTATCAGGAGAAAGAAGAGGGCAAATTTGGTGTAATGAACGGAAGTGGAGGCTATAACAGGCCCGACTTCCGCTGCCTTGTGCGCGTCTATTATAAATCGTCTGCAATATTGGAGACTTGCCCACGATTCTGTTTTCGACGATGCAAATTTCCTGTTCCCCTCACTTTCGACTGTGACGGTTGAAAGAGCCAATTTCAGGTGTACAGGAGGGTTGGTGGGTTGCTCGTTTTGCCTTTTCGAATCTATGAAACGCCACTGAAATGATGAACATGAAAAACGTCGACTTAGCCGACCTCTCCTGATTTTTTTTTCTTAATCTTTCATATTATAGTCATTTGTGCTGGATGTTTTTGCAACGGCAACGGCACATGAAAGTATTAGTTGAAATTGTCTCGAATGTGTAATAAAAACACGAATTTTATACACGAAATAAAAACAACTGGTGAAGTCAATTATCACCTTCCAACAAATGATGTTTGGAAGAAAAATTCCTGGCATGATAACCTTAATGTCATTTATATTCTCGTTCAGATCGAGTCGCCAAAATTCAAACTTGTTCAAAATGTGCATCATTTTGTGTTCGTTACATAATATACTATTTTCTGATTCTGTGGTAAATACGTTCATTCCTGTAGAACAAAATTGTTCGAGAATATATCGTTTTGGCACAGTTGTCATGGTGATATTCATAGATTCATCTTCCTACCACGGATTTATTTATTTATTCTGTCAAAGAAAACAGTTTTGTCAATTAATATTTTTCAATGGAAAAATGCATTCATCATTTATATGGAAAAATTCATTTTTCTTCAATAAAAATTCATTTAGTTAGAGCTTTTTCTAAGATTCGATCATTCAAAAACTCGTCATATCAGTAATGATAATTTTTTCTCCATTACAGTACTAAGAGTAGTGCTGTAATGAAACTCATTACAGCATTGTTTTCAGTTATATGTTTCGTTTTGTGGTTGTCAGTGCTGACCTCAGATACTCTCAATTTTCAAATCAAATCAATTCAAATTTCGTAATCTGTCCAATTTCGTAAGTCACACCAACTGCCAAGATACAATACAAAAGTCACTAATCTGAAGTTTTATTTGAATTTCGAGAGTATTTCACAAAACTGGACTGAAATAGAAAAAATATGGTCTTATAGTCTTTGAAGAAGGTTATTCCAACACATATGCTTTCGAAAACTCGCTCCTTCGTTTCTAGTTTGCGAATTTCGCATTCATATTGGAATAGCAGCTCATTCTGCAACTATTTTCGTGATAAATTATTATGATACAAGTGCAGAAGAAATTGATATATTCTTACACGAGTTTAAAATTCATAGAATATAAAGGAAGAAATATTTTTATTGATTTGTTGACCGCAATGGTTCTTGAAAATCAACTATAAAAACTGAACTAAACACGAATACGACATCTGTAGTTTCAGAAGTAAACAGGTTATGGTTGAAATATTTAATTAGGGTCCATTTGGCAAAGATTATATAGAGATAATCAGTAGGCTGTTGTCAATTTTGAAAGATTCTTGAATAAATATTTTTGCTGAATGACGATTGTATTTTCTCGTATACTCGTATTTTCCACTGAAATAACTCGAAATCTACAAGGGTAGCACCTAGCTCATACTATAATCTTTGTTTGTGTGTTTTTCTGTTATAAAATTTGTGTTAAAACTGGCCGACATTTGAAATGAATGGTGATTTATTACAGAAATAATAGAAAGAATAATCTTGAATGTGCATCCTTTTCATTACCAAAGAGAATGGTGTAACTGTCTTGTTCATTGCTTTTTATTTTCAGTGCTGTCAAATGGATAGAGTTTTCGGGCAAAAATATATTGTTCTGGATAACGTATGAAGAACTCTTGCTGGGCTGACATACAGGTCTTGTTGTACACCTCTGATATTTTGAAGAGTGGAAATTCAAAAGGGTCTAAGTGCCAAAAAAATCGAACTGAAATATTACATAAAACATGTCTCAAACTCATGAAAAAGTTTAAAAAAATTGTTTTTTCATCAGAAATGATGACTGCCTGAAGCAGATGGCACATGAACTGTTTCGTAGGCTATTGGCCTTGGCACATAGACCGCATAACATAACAACTAAAATTTCGTGAAAATGGCACTTAGACCCTTTTGAATTTCCACTCTTCAATTATAATACAGTGGACTTCACTTCATTTAGGAAAAAACTCAGGTGAACACAAAATCATCATCAATGAGAAACGAACGTCTGAGCACTGGAAACATGTCTTCAGAGGTTGAAAAATCGTATGATATTCATCACGTGTGGTGATTTGTTTGCGAACCGAATCTTCTTCGGTCTCATTCATTAGATCAAAAAGTTCCACTCATAGAGGCAATGGTGGTTAGAAGAACAACTTATAGAGTTGGAGGTTCTCTTGACGACCCTTCCAGCAGTTCGACTCATTTACTAGACCCTCTAGACTCATTGAGGTGAAAATGCATTGGGTAAGATATGTATGAATTGGGTCCATTTTATCGAGATTTCACTGTATGAATAAGTTCTTGAAATTTTTATAATAATTTTCTTATATGTGAACAAATTTTTGGAATGTTCTCAATTTCATAATTATTATTATTATTATTATTATTATTAACATTATTATTATTGTATTGTAGTTGATTTTACACAATTATTTCAAATAAAATATGAAGAATCCAGAAGCGTATTTCATTTGATTCAAAACAATGTGTAGATGGAAAATATCATCCTGATCAAAAAGCTGTGCTTTTGTTTTGTCGATCAGGATGTTTCTTTGAAAGCTCGACAAAGAAAACTCAATTTAATGGAAATTTATGAGGAGTATAATTCGAATTTCGCGCCTATTAAAATAGTTTTCTGTACTGGATAATGTTTTCAGCGCCCTTTAGGTGTCAAAAGTAAGGAACTAGCCAAAAATCGTAGTCGGATTTTAGTACCACAGATATAAGGGCGTTTCCTATCTTTCTTACTCTATAATTTTGCTTATATTGCTTTTTCTATCACAAAATCACATGCATCTTTCGATATTTTCTATGAACCTTCACAAATCCAAAAATTTTGATGTAAAGTATGATCAACTGTCAAATATTCAACCTCAAAAGGCAGACCACTCCTACCTTCCGAAATTTCTGCACCAAGCTCGCAAATGAATCCCAAGAATACGTCAATTTAGCTTACGCCAGCTACGAATCCACAGACTCCAAGAAAAAAGCACCACCCCTCATAATACTCCATGGTTTGCTCGGGTCGAAGTCTAACTGGGCCACCCTGTGCAAACTGTACCAATCCAAGACCAAACCCAACCGGAAAATCATAGCTGCAGATGCTAGGAATCACGGAGAAAGCCCTCACCATCCAAGACATACGTATGAAGCCTTGCATTTAGATTTGAAGGTTTTACTAGAGAATTTAGACATAAAAAAGGTATGTCTCTTAGGGCATTCTATGGGGGGTGGAACTGCAATGTTCTTCACTCTGAAATACCCCAAAGTCGTGGAAAAATTAATAGTTTGCGACTTTTCCCCAACATCCAACAACTTGAGCGACTTAAGACATTATTTAGAAGCTATGGGGAGGGTAAGAATACCCAAAGGAGTAACCATGTCAGCAGCTAGAGCTGCAGCTGAGTTTCAGCTCCAACAGTTCGGAATAAGACATAGGTCCAGAAGAAAATTCCTGACCACCAACTTGGTTCAAAAAGCTGATGGTTCTTTTGGTTGGAGAGTAAACCTGCCTGCTTTAACCACAAGTTGTAAAAACCTAGAAGGTATAAATGTTAAGGAAGGCCAAATATACAAGGGACCAACCCTTTTCATCGGAGGACATAATTCAGGATACTTGAGACCTAGTGAATTCCCGAAAATCAAGAATATTTTTCCTAATTCGAAGTTCAAATTCGTTGATGGAGCTGGACATTGGGTGCATATCGACAGAAGGAAAGATTTCGCTGATATCACTTTGAACTTTCTCAATGGAAACTCATGAAATTTCATCTTAATGACATGTTCTTCGAATGAAACCTTCCATATCCATTGTAACCCCAAATAGTGTCTCCTTAAGTGGATATATTGAACACGATACTGTTATATGCAATCATTATTGAAATATTTCGAATATACCTAGATCTTGAAATGAAATTTCGACTTGTAAATTCTTAGTTTATGTTTTCAATGTTAAACTTAGAGATATCCTGAGTATACTGCTTCACAAGAGTAGGGGATGACGATATTCCTTCGAGAAAATCGCTGTAGAATAATTTAAAACTCAATAACAATTTGAATAGATCCAATAAAAATCAGTATGAGACATTTCGTCAATCTGGTCGCCTTTTTTTTAAGTTTGTTTCTTCGCATGTGCTTCATGAATGTTCTTATTTTGAAATGGAGTCAGTTTATCAACGGCTTCGATTTGAACAGAGTTTTCTGAAAAGCAAGACGTAAATTAACAAACGCTGAGGCTAATAGGGCTATCGGAATGCTACAGGGTGGCCTAACTCAGGTTGTTGTAGCAGAAAGACTCCAAGTCAGCGAAGGTGTGATAAGTTCCGTGTTGAAAAGACTAAGGCTTGGTGGGCGACGAAAAACAACTACTGCTCAGGATCGTTTCATCACCGTTTCGGCGAGAAGAAAGCGTACATCTACGTGTAGAATACTACGGAATACTCTTCAAAATGCAGATGATGTCCAAGTTTTCATCGAAACCATCAGACGACGTTTGAGAGAAGTGAATCTAGATTCTAGACGTCCATTAAGAGGAGTTCCATCAACACGTGACCATAAGCGTCAAAGACTGGAATGGACAAGGCAACATATCCATTGAAACGATCAATGGCGTAGTGTCCTTTTCACTGATGAATCCAAATATGGACGATTTTCAGATTCTCGAAGAATAAGGGAATGGACAATCCCACGCATACCCCGTAATCGTCGCTATGTTCAAGAAGTCTATCCATTCCGAGGGGGTAGTGTTATGGTATGAGTCTTGATATGTTTAAACGGGCACACAGATCTACACATTTTTCCTGGGAATATGACCGCCTTACACTATAGGGTGCATGTTATTGGCAACATTTTGGCAAATTTTCACCCTGCTATTGGTGAAATTTTTCAATTTCTAGATGATGACGCTAGACCGCACCGTGCAGCCATAGTTGAGAATGCGCGCGAATAGCTTGGTATTCCACATTTACCAATACCTCCGCAATCACCAGATTTGAATTGCATAGAACATGCATGGGATATGCTCCAAAGATAATCATCAACCTACCCCAGAATCCTTAAATGAACTGAGTGAGCTTCTGCTCCGTTTATGGAACCAAATTCCTCAAGAAATGTTGAACAACCTCGTGTGTAGTGTGCAAAGAATATGTCAAGCTGTTATTGATGCCCGTGGAGGCCATACATTGTATTGATAGTCTAAAATTGCTAGAATTCTCTGGGAATAAAATTTCGATATTTCACGCAATTTTTCTTAACCACCCTATATACGCCGCTGCAAACCTACAAGCTAAAATTAAGTTATTTACCTGCAACATGAAATCATGTTAATATGAAATTTCATGAATCTCATTCAAACGTTATTTTTTCGCAATTTGAATCAATATCCCCAACTCATGCAGATCAGTTTATTTCTCTCTTGGATGTTTTTTTTTACATGATTGACTATTTCGGTCATCCAGAGCTCCTCTAGGAAATGAATGTACCATCATGCAATTGCATCAAATTGCTATGAAATTGCTATAAATCATTCGATTTCACTATCCTGCATTGATTTTTCTAGTTGAGGCATATTTTTGTTCGTTTCATTGCAAAAATATTTTCAGACGATTTATGAATTTTACTGAATTATACACAAAAAAGAAAGAGTTGTTGAAACCACCTGTAATTGGATATTGTAAACGTATTTCACAGAAAATTGCTCAAGTCAAACTGGAAAAACCACATTTGCCTAAATTATTCTTGGAACTTTGAATTCTCCAAAATTTAGTTCTGAAATTTCAATTTCAAGTTCCTAATAAGAATAATGATTCAATCACAAAAAAAACCTTCATTTCCATAAAAAAAATTAATACAGAAATACATATATCTATACATCCCAAATGTGATTAATTTCATTGTTATATTTTTCAGATGAACAAGGCATGCGATGTTCGCATAAGGTTCTGAATGGTATCTTTGGTGTTTTATTCAAAACATAACTTCATAATTTGTGAATTATAGGCAAGGAAACAAAGGTATATGGAATTGACAGAACCCAGTGCAATTTTGCATATTTTCTATTGAATGTATAAACCTATTTCAGTCCTAAACGAAATCAATAAAATATCAAAATTGCTTTATATAAACTGAAAACTATTTCCGTTGAAAGGCCCTAATGCCCTCATCATTTTTGGAACTAAACAGCATCTTTGTTTCCATTGTCTCAGACAAAGCCCATAACTTTTGCATTTAAATAGGTTCTTTCAAGCCAATAAAATCCTTTGAAGCTACAAAAGTCCTTCAAACACATCCCGAATAAAGGAAAACGATTGGAGTTATGGCTTTTTTATATCTTTTCGGCAACAACGGCTTAGTCTGGGCATTATTCACGGTGGTGAAATGTTCAGACTCTCCACTATAAAACCCAAATTGCAACCCCCATACGAACTAACCCCTATAAAAACGATTAGTGGAAGCGGTCAACCGAGTAATAACGGAATACAAGAGAAAATACAAGAGTTTTAGGTAGGAGTTAATATTGAAAATTCAAAACTTGACGACAAATGAGAGAGAAAATCAAGTATTACAAAATATAATAATATAATAAATTGCTTTTGAAATAAAAAATCGATGGGTGCGAGGATTTTCATTAATAATTCTTCGTACAAGAATTATTAATGAGTTGCGTTACTTTTTTGGCACGATGTATATGTAAGGTTATTAGGTTATCAAGTATATTAATCCTTTTAAATCCTGAGTTCGGGATAATTCATCAATATCAATGGAAATATAAGTATTTGAAAAAAACCTCACATATAAAAGACCTTGTGGTTGTTGTATATTTTATGTAAAAATAAATTGAATATTATTATTATTCAGTACGATTTGTATTGTTGACGGAGTATTAATTCACATATTATTGTCTTTCGAAAATGCGAAAAAACACTTATTTCAAAGCACAACTTACTAACACCAAAAGCCATTCGAATCTTTTGTCAAACAATGAATATTTACAATAGCGAAACAAACAAGAAAATTCTACAGACCGAAGTACAGTCTATAGATATCAGAATGAACAGATAATATGCATGAATGGTTGGTGGATTTTGATCGAAAATTTCACAATTATACGCGTTGGAGCGATACAAAAGAACAGGCGAATAAAATTACACAAGATAAAAAAATGTTTATAGATCAGTTGTATAAATAAAGTTGGAGAGAATTTAACATATCCAAGATTAGGTAGGGTCGTTAACCTGAACAAGGCTCTGAATACGTAGTCTATCTTCCCTGGTTTGAGTTATCTGTACATGGGTAATCTGCCACTAAAATTCGCCATCAATCAAATAAGCGAATTGCATTTTTGTTCAGTCCATTCTCTTTCATGAAAGTCAGTCACCTTGGAACTTAACACTGTATGACGGTCATTTTTTGGTTCTAAATCAGCACTATGTTACGTGTTCTACATAAACGTAATGACAAATTAAGGCACAAGTTTTACGCAGAGACATTCCTTCTATTAAAAAAAAAATTCTAATTGATTTTCGTTCCAGGGAATGGGAGAAAAAACTTTGAAAAAAATCCATAATATATTTCGATCGATAACTATGTCTGCTTTTTCACAAGCTCTTTCGGTATTTTTGCAGAATTAATTAATAGGAGAGTGCAAATAGCTTTTGCAACGTTGTATCTTCAACTACTACTAGAAAATATGCTTTAAGACAAAGAGTTTTATGTTTTTGTGGAAAAGGATAGGAGTAAATTCAATATAATGAATGGTCTACCACGAAGTTGAGTTTTAGCACCTTTTTTTTTAATTTATATTTGTATGCTATTCCAATTGCTTCTTCCGAAAAATCCATTTATGCTGATGATATTGCTCTGACCTTTCATCATTCTTTTTTTCATAGCATAGAAAGTTATCTTTCCGCAGATTTAGAAATCCTGAATAATTTTTTTAAATGGCGTTCATGCCACAATTACAATAAAACCAAGGCTTCATGTTTTCATTCAAACAATCAGCAAAAATATAGAAAATTGAGTGTCACTTTCGGTTCTTCTTCCTTGAAAAATAATTTTAATCCTACGTACCTGGGAATCAAACTTGATTCTTCTCTGAATTTCAACGCCCATTTAGAAGATCTGCGTTTGAAGCTCAAAATTCGAAACAATATTCTTCAGAAGCTAGCTGGTTCCTCATGGGGCGCTGATGCAACAATACTTCGTACGGCAGCGCTAGCTTTGGTTTTTTCTGCTGCTGAATATTGTTGCCCTGTTTGGTTGAATAGTGTTAATGTAAAAAAAAATTGTTTCCAACAAAATTTTTCTATGATGATTATTACTGGTACTATCATCAAATCTACACCTACTCCTTGGTTACCAGTCCTCTCAAATATTGTCCCTCCCCATATTCGCAGAGAGACAACAATTCTGAATTTTTGGAACAAATTTAATTCCTTTCCGAATTCATTTCCCATACTCACCTATATTCCAGATAATAAGGTCAAATTTTCTGATTAATGTGAATAGAAGCGACAAAGAAATTTGGCAATCTGAATGGAATGTATCCAATTTTTTCAATAAAGATCTTGTTTCTGATCCTTCCAACAGAGTTCCTAGTTTTGACGTTCCCAGGAGAATATGGTCTATTCCAAATTGCATTACAACAGGCTATGGACGATGCAATCGATGGAATTCGGTTGAGAACCCTAGTTGAGAGTGTGGAGAAAATGAGGAGACTATAGAACATCTTATAAATAGTTGTCCCATTTATAAATTTCAAGGTGGTTTCGGGCTATACATGAAGTAAAGAACGAGTTTCTGCAATAAAAACAATTTAATTCATTATAAACTACCTGCTTCAACTCTATGACTGCAAGAAAAATTGAATTATTGTTTCTTGTATCTGTTTTTTCTAAAATATTACTTTGGACTAAAACGATGCCAAAAAAAAAGAATCATTCAATTTGGTGCAGTCGTTTGGACGTGATAATTCGTCTTACATAGATCGCCTTTTATTTATATAGATAAATTATTTCTTATTTTGTCTGTTTTGATTTCAGATAAAGAATTTCAGGTAGATTCGTGAAGACTCTATTTTTTTTGTCTATAGAAGAATTACATGAAGATTGTCTTCAAGATCACGTCGTTATAAAATATTTTCAGTAATTTTATTTAAAACACAGGTTGGTAAGATTTTTTCTGCTGAGGATTCTTCCTGAGCTCTCATATCATAGCCAGAATTATATGGCTTCCCGTTGCACCAACCTTATCATATAAAAACTGGACAACCCTGTAAATACAATAAAAAAAATGGAAAATTTTTGGACGGCCCCCGTAGGACGCCTATGGGTCATGCGGCAATGCAAATGTGATGCCGCCCACATTCTACAGTTTTTAGGGTGTAGATTTTTTGGGTGTGCTGCGACAAAGAAGGATGGAGCATTGCCTTCATGCGCTAGTGACTCACGTTGAAAACATAAAAGTTAAGCCAAATATTAGGGACAAGACTTCTTGTTGGCGAGCTTGGCTTTGGTAGGGGACTGGTGAAATTGATCTCAGATACGTTTTTGACGGTTTTCACCGCGAAATGGCTAGATTTACATGCACACTGGGAAATTTCCGATAACGAGATTCTAAACGGATTCCTAATTATACATATACAGTAGACTCTACATCATTTCCAAGTGTAATTCAGAAATTATCAAGTGTATTTCAGATAAGTCACTATAATTTCAGAAAGCGTCAATTGAATTTCATTTGATTTTTCTAAAATTCAATTGACAAATCTTAATAACATTTGATGTTTTCTAAAATAGAATTGACTAATCTGAAATACAAGTGATATTTTCTGAATTTCAATTGACGATTTCTGAATTACGATTGGAAATGGTTTAGATTAGAAGTTTCGTTAAGAAATCATCAGTTTTTGCCAAGTTCAGCAACTCAAACGGGAAATTTTACTCAACCCTCTTCACAAAACTTGAGGAATCTTCAAAAAAATCACATTTTTGAAAAAATTTTTTTATCATGATTACAATCAAACAATTATTTAGATCTGCGTTTTTAAATCAAATGTTCAGATTTTCCCCCATTGACTTCCATAAAAAAAAATCTTGACTGAAAACCGTCATTTACAATTGAGTTAAATAAATTGATTTTTGGCGAAAATGGTTCATCGAAATCATGTCTTTCATTTAACCTTGTCCTTTTCTCAACTTTAAGAGGTTGAAGCGCCCCCTCTTAGGGGGTTGATCGTTCAAGCCTCAAATATATGTCAAAATGTATCCTTCGAACAAAATCATTTCAGGAAATTTTTTCTAACCAGAAGAAATATACAGAGTGGCTCGTCTGAGAACAAACACCTTGTAAATTCATAACGTGATTGCAAGAAAATTTCCAAGTATCAAAATTCTAGTAGATACAGATTCAAAAATTAAATGAATTTTACAAACGAATCAGACAAATTACAAATTCATGAAACTCATGGAATTCTCGCAATTCTGGAGAGTTTCATGAATTTGAAAATTTGTTTGATCAAGGAGTCTGATGTAGACTCCGAAACAGTGCCTACCAGTAAAACAGATTAAACATTTAAACATTGTAATGTTTCAGAGTCTATATCAGACTCCTTCGACAGATAAAAAAAAACTATTTCACATTCAGAGTGAACAATTTTGCGTCAAAACACAAAACGTCAAGAACAAATAATTTTAATAAATTTGATTCCTTATGTTCATGGACTTTCTGAAAAAAATTAAAAGAATGTTTTCAAAACAAAAAATGATTCACGATATATATTAACAAAAACTAAACCTTTGTATTAGAACCGAAAATCAAAAAATTGTATTTACAATATTCCCCGTATTTGTGGAAAATCTTATACAGGAGAAACTTCAAGACCATTAGAAATTAGAAAACGTGAACATGAAAATAACATAAAAAATAGAGATATTGGTAGACGAAAGACGAAACCTGAAAATTATAAAAGAAAAATCAAGGATTCAGCTTGTATTTTGTTGGATCAGGGTTATAATCTCGCCAATTGTTCAGTAGGGATAGATAGAATTTGGATGGATTTATTAAAAAAAGAGTTTCAGGGAATTTTGAAATAAAATAACGATATCAACATCTAGTAATCAATATTAGTCTATGTTCATCATATATTGAGAAATGTCAATTAAAAAATCAAAGTATTGCCACGATTCTGCGAAGTTGTATGAAAAATAAAAATTGTCTGACGAAAGAGTCTGATTTAGACTCCGAAACATTACGCTTCAGAGTTCAAAGTGGTTTCTTTTTGTTCATTGTTAGGCAACAATTTCTTCTTATAAAGTTTGTGTCCCCTGACAAATTAATGCTCAAATTTTTACGCAGGGGCCTTTCAGGGAGAGAAAACCCAAATAAAGTTTTCAGGATCACTAGGAGAGAAACCCTACATAATTCCAGAAAAAAAATCTGTCTCACTAGTTCTCGATGTCTGATGATCTTCATAACGATCACAATATACCCATGCCGGTAGAAATTTCAGTTCGCATAATTTATTCGTGAAAGCTGCACATTCCCGTGCGGGCCAACCCTTCATTTTCGATATTTCCATGACCCAGAACTGGTCTGACCGGAATTCTCTTCGCGAATGTTTTTTTTTGCCATTTAGATTCAGCGGGCGAACGAATGTGAGGTAACAGCTTGTGTGTGAAAGTTATTTCTCAGAATTGAGCGTCACGTGAACTTATCATATGTGTGGCCAATTTTGTTTTCACGTTCGGCCCACAGCGGTATTTCGTCGATACTGGAAATTGGCTCTAATCAAATATTCATTCGATTGAAGTGGTTTTCGAGTACGTTGTTTTCTTAGCATGCGATAACGGAATTTAGGAACGATTCTACTGTGTCGATTTCGAAGGACGACATTAATCATTACTGAAAATTGATTAACTGAAATGGACACCTGAATTTGAGAACAAAAATTAAAATTGAGAAGAGAAATACGTGAAGATTCTTCTAGGGTACTAAAGGGGCCCCCAAGCCGAACGAAAATCTTTGAATGGGGCACAAATATCTATTGAAGTTGCCGATTCCCGATATTTTTCTGATGACATAATGAACGAAACCTGAACAATGAAGGTTCAATAATTATTCCCGAAAAATAGGAAAATATTCCTGAATTTTATTAAACACTAGCTGACCCCGCAGACTTCGAATTTTACGCTACGCCACTGTTCTAGGGTCAATTATCCATGGATTTTTAAGTGTTCAGAGACTACATCTCATCTCTGGACCTTCCTAGTAACGTACACTACAATGTAGCCACCCGTTGCTGAAATTCATTTTTCATAAATGAGTCAGAAAATTTGTAGAAAATGAAAAAAACCCATCAATTTCCTCTTTTAAGTTGCTAAACTTTGTAAAAACTGATAATTTCTTAACAAAACTTCTAATCTAGCTTCTACTATACAGGGTGTCCCACGGGGAACCTACTCCTACCATATGTAGGGTCGACCGTCACAGCATCTCAAAATTTCCACTCATAAATATCTCTTATCTTTCCTTGCCAATATACAGTAAAACCGTAATTAAAACAGAATTACTGATTTTTTCAGTATTTGGAACTCTTATTAGCATCTGTTGGATTGATATTCAGAATATCATATTTCGAGTGCCGTACTCAGAAAAATCAATTTTGACTACTGATGTGACAATGATCAACCTATAGGCCTATTTCTGATTTTTTTTACATTAATTCGAAATGCATAAACACATGAACATAATTCAATCATTCAATAAAGATCTTATTTCTGTTCTAAATCACATTAGAACAGGCCATGGACGATGCAACTGCATGCTCTTCCGATGGAATTCGGTTGAGAGCTCAGTTGTGAGTGTGGGGAAAATGAGGAGACTATAGGACATCTTATAAATATAAATAGTTGTCCCATTTTTTTCAAATTTCGGGATGATTTCGAGGCTATACATAAAGTTACAAATGCATTTTTGAAATGGATGGTTAATTTCAAAATAATTTGATTTATTCTAAATAATAGGTTTCTTTTCCACTTTTGTCTCTTTTCATTTCAGATTAAGAATTGCGAGCCGTTTTGGAAAGAATCTGTTTATCTGAGCCCATCGACGGATAACATGAAGATGATCACACTGATGTTTTTCAAGATTTTCATGATATTTAATATTTTAAGTAATTTTTTCTCACGGGCGGGGTAAGGGTTTTCTTCAGCTGAGGTTTTCCCTTTCCTCATTTAATCATACTGCAAACCTGTATGGTTTTCCTGTGTTCCACCAACCTCAGCTAGGTACCTTTTTGTTTCAATATGTATTGTATTATTTTAGCTCTCTAAATGAAAAGAATATATAAAAAACAATGAACAAAAACAAAACACGTTGAAATATGAATCGTCTAAATCAGACTCATTCGTCAGGCAATTTCTATTTTTCATACAAATGAAATTCAATTGAGTGATCCGAATAACATCTGATTTTTTCTGAAATTCAATTGACGCTTTCTAAAATTGAAGTGACTCAACTGAAATACACTCGACAGTTTCTGAATTACACTTGGAAATGGTGTAGTATGTAGTTTCACGCTGGGGATTTCCTTCTATTATTAAAAAAAATTTATGACTGAACTGACGATTTCCATAAGGAGGTATTTCCTCCAATTCATTGTGCGTTATTTAGTCACAACGGTTCAACCTGAGGTGAACCATTAAATTTACATCAATAAATTGTAGTGTTCTACCTCCATTTGTGCACAAACCATTAGTAACCTTCCATTCTGTATGTCCCATCGATTTTGGCACTAATTGCAACAGCAACCAGGAACACACGTCTGAAAGAATTAATAACCACACATGCAATTACCCTGAATTTAACATGAGGCTTCCATCGATTTTGTAGGAGGCTTTCTGTCCTTCATCATTTCCGTTTTTTTGTAATCGACAATCGATGACCAGTCGGATGGATATTTGTATTCTGATTGTGGCGAGAATTCGTATTGCGTGAGATGTATCTTGTACATTGTTGCAGGACATGTGCGGAGGTTCTATTGTATTAGGGTGAATAATGAAGAGACGATCATCAGCCAGAATGCAAAATGAACCTTTCGATTCGTTAACTTCGTTTGATGTCTTCGGAGATTTCTTGTTTTGTAGGACTCACTATGGATAGTGCTCACTAATGTCCCGAGAATGTTTTAGTTCTTTTTAAACTGCTCCACTTGAGTTAGGGATATTGACTTAAATTGCAACAAAATATAGTTTAAATGAGATTTTGTGCTGGAAATTCATATTAATATGATTTCAAGTTGCAGGAAATAAAATTAATTTTAGCCTGTAGGTCTGCAGCGTATGCAGGGTGGGTAAGGAAAATCGAGTAAAATAATGAAATTTTATTCCCAGGGAATTCAAGCATTTTGAGACTTTCAATACAATGTATGGCCTCCACGGGCATCAATAACAGCTTGACATCTTCTTTGGATACTACACACGAGGTTGTTGAACATTTCTTGAGGAATTTGGTTCCATCAACGGGGCAGAAGCTCTCTCAGATCATTTGAGGATTCTGGGGTAGGTTGATGATTATCTAATCTTCTTTAGAGCGTATCCCATGCATGCTCTATGCAATTCAAATCTGGTGAGTGCGGAGGTATTGGTAAATGTGGAATAACAAGCTCCTCGAGCACATTCTCAACATTATCAAATTGAAAAGTTTCACCAATAGCAGCTTGAAAACTTGGAAAAACATTGTCAATGATATGCTGTGTAGATCTGTGCGACCGTTGAAACATATCCCGGCTCATACCATAATACTACCCCCTCGGAATGGATGGACTTCTTGGACATAGCGACGATTACGGGGTATGCGTGGGATTGTCCATAACCTTATTCTTCGAGAATCTGAACATCGTCCATATCTGGATTTATCAGTGAAAAGGACACTACGCTATTGATCATTCCAATTGATATGTTGCCGTGCCCATTCCAGTCTTTGATGCTTATGGTCAGTTAATGGAACTCCTCTTAATGGACGTCTTGAACCTAGAATCACCTCTCTCAAACGTCGTCTGATGGTTTTGATGGAAATTCAGACCTCATCTGCATTTTGAAGAGTATTCCGTAGCATTCTGCACGTAGTATAGGCTTTCTTCTAGCCTAAACGGTGATGAAACGATCCTGAGCAGGTGTTGTTTTTCGTCGCCCACCAAGCCTTAGTCTTTCCAACACGTAACCTGTCTCCCTGAACCTGTTCCAAAGTCGATATATCAACCTGAGTTAGGTCACCCTGTAGCTTTTTGATAGCCCCATTTGCCTCAATGTTTGTTAATTCACTCCTTCGCATTTTCAGAAAACTCTTTTCAAATCGAAGCCGTTGATAAACTGACTCCATTTCAAAATTAGAACATTCATGACGCATATGCAAAGAACCAAACCTCAGAAAAAAGGCAACCAGATTCACGAAATGTCTCATACTGATTTCCATTGGATCGATTCAAGTTGTTATTGAGTTTTAGATGATTTTTCAGCGATTTTCTCGAAATTTACATACTTTTCAAAAAGATTGAATACGATATCCCTAACTCTTGTATAGCCGAGTGTGGAGAAGTATATATTTATAACATAATTGTAAGTACATGTAAAAAACCTAGTAGATCTAATCTGATAGGTGCAACTCAAAAGAAATTGTAGGAAGTTTCCAAAGAATCAATAGGATCAATGCAATTAAAAAAAATATATGTAATGCAATTTTTAGTAAAATTTATTTAAGTAATTCAAAAAAATGGAATATAATATAATAATTGGAACAGTAGTAAAAATCAGAAATATTGCGATAATTGGCTATTTAAATTAACAAAAATAAATAGAGAATGAAACAATAAAATTTAAAAAGGTAAAAAACAATAATTTGAATGAAAAGAAAATAATAAAGAAAAATATAACAATACAATGAACGTGTTCAATTCGATTCATTTGATTCTAAATTGATTAGGAAAGGAGATGTTTTCATAAGGAAATCGTAACGAACTTGGTCCCACGCTGTTATGTTTCTTCAGGGTATTACTCCTTTTCTTGAAATTGAGGGAAGTTTCAGAAGGATTGATTGGATCAATGGAAATTTAAAACAAAGAATGTGTATTGCAAATTTTAGTAAGAGAAAATAAGGAATATGATGCATTAATTGGAACATTTGACTTAGACAAAAATAATGCTATATGTAATTGATTGATTTAAATGGACATATACAAATAAAAGAAGCTGTTTCCATCTCTAGATAGTGAAAACAGCTCAAATAATTTCTCAACAAATATGCCATTACCAAGAATATCTCGCCCACACCTTTTTTTGGGTTTCTGCCGTGGTCTATTACTTTTGTACCCCCAAAAATTATCCTATTATCCCACACTCTCTCCTTTCCTAAAGACAAGCGTATGTGAAAACAATATTTTCAATGAATCCCAAATTCCTCCCATTATGTATCAGAACTTGTTGAATTCGAAATTTTATCGAATTGTTGTCGGTTGTAACTAACATCCGTTATCAGCTCAATGTTTATTTTCGTTCTGATTACTCTCGTCAGACACTGTCATCAAATAAAAAATATGTCTCAATCAATTCTCAAATTTCTACTTGTTTGCCGGTCCGATGCATGGCTGAACAGATAAAAAATCGAGTTAAGGAGTAGATAAGTTAGTGGATCTTAATTTCGCTGATACCCATATTCCCATTAACAAGGGAAAATAACCAGCTCCTTGTCCTTATATGAACGATTAATTAGCTCAAACGACAAGCTGAACCAGAGAAATTTGGTCGATAACATAGGTCAAAGTTGAGGACGCAAAATTTGTTTGGATTTTAATCCGAGAGTGTAGTAAACACATGTTTCTCTCAATCTTACATCAGCCTTGTGCTATTATCTCTGAGGTTATTCGCTGAAATTTTTCTCAATATTTATTTCATTTTTATCAACTTTTTCAGTGGTTACGTTTCGAGCTGAAAATAGAAAATTTTACACTCGATATAAAAATAATCCAATTCTTAGATTTTCCCTGTTCCAAGGTATCAAAATAATATTCGTATATCTGCTTCAACAAAAATTATAGAACCTAGGTCATGTACGAATAACGGTTGTGATTAACGTAAGCGTATCATATTGTAGTTGTGCGTTCACATGCTATCTATTTTTAAATTTATCGCCGAAATTTTGACCTTGGACTCCAAGAATGATAAACGTTGTTTTCCATTTCGTGGTCGCATTCAAAGGGAATTATTCTGAATCTGGACATGTTAATCCGATATTGAACTTTTCGTCAGGAAATAACGTACTTTTGTGAATATAGTGTAGCATCAGACAGATATAGTATATTCCCTGATTATTGTTCGCATGGTTGGAAAATCATTTATAAAAGAAAACTTTTCAATTGATCACCTCAAAAAACTTACAAAGTGTTATCCAAACACAATGACAAAATTTCTAGGGATTGAACTTGAAGATTTATAACATGCATTTAACGCTAATGAATATAATACAAAATAATTCAGAAAAGAAGAAGAAAAATATTCGGAAAAAACATGAGAAAATAAGGGATTAGAAACATTTATTGAATGGTTTTTGTAGATGTGAATAATTTTAAGCGTCAATAATACTCTTTCGGAGAAGAATAAAATTTGAAATTCAATAGCGTGAATTGTTTTTTCCGGATATATCACAGATTCACTGTATAGGGTATCACAAATTGCATCACAGAATTCGAAGTCATTATTGCCAGCAATACGAAAATTCGAAAACCTCTAAAAAAATGATATTTTAAAATGTTTTATTTTAACGGCAATAATGACTTCGAATTGACAGTTGTTCTGAGCAGAGTTCAAACCACGGAGAATTGATTCAAGTTTTCAATCGCAAAATAATAATGACACCATGCGTAGAGGCATATTTTTCTGTGATTCAGCCTACTTAATACTCAATAATTCAAATTTCACATACAAACTATATTTTTCATGATATCTGGATGGATCTGAGGACGATGTATGATGTATAACATATTTATGAAACGGGAAAAAAAGGCGATTCTTTCTAAGCCATTTCAAACTATTGTTTCCATTTGAACAAACAAAACTTCATGTTATAGCTCAGCAAGGAATCCTCTTGAAAAAACAAAGTACGCTACTGGATTGTTATGAAAAAAGTGCCTGTATAATGTTTTCATTTGGACATCCTAGCACAAACAGAAATGGAGATAATGACCAAAGTTGAAATCGCCCAAATTTCAATTTTGGCCTATAACTCGAAAACAAAAAAAGATAGAGGAATGCAGTTGATCTCATTATCAGTTTCTCTTAAAAAACCTCTAACTCTCACGGTCAAATAGTTGCAGTACAAGCATCACCAATTCTGCCTATCCTGTACAGAGTATCCCAAATTGCTTGATTTTGGCTGTTTCTGGTACTTCTAGAATAGATAGGTAAAAACGTTGAGAGGAGTCCTGGGCTCGATTTTCGTGAAAAAAACAGAAGTAAAAATCGTTTCACGATATCTTCATTCGTCTTAAAGATATAACAAAATTTTGAAATTTTTTGGATTTCGAAGATATCTGAACAAGATAAAAACTCTCAACATGCACTTTTTCTCTGGGAATAACACATCATTTCAAATTTGTTTTATCTTCAAATTTTTGTTATCATATAAGATGGAAAAAAAAATGCGTTCGTATTTGAAATAAAAAAGGTGGGTTTCATCCCCGAGAGAAAAAAATTAAATTTAGATTCTTATTTCCAGTGGGAAAACACTTCTAGAAAGTTTTGATCGTTTTCAGATATTTTTGTAAATGAAAAAGTAATGGCACATTTTCGAAATCGATAATCAATCAAAATTTAAAAAAAATTAGGATATGGTGAAACGATTTTCACTGGAGGAGTTCTCACGAAAATCGAGCCTAGGACACCTTTCGATGTTTTTACCTATCTAGTCCAGAAGTACCTGAAACAGTCAAAATCAAGTACATGCTGTACACGGTGATTGTTTATATATTACTCAATAGCTATCTCAGTTAATATTGGTCGTACAAAAAAGTTTCAATCGGCAAATTTGAAGTATTTTTCATGGGCATTCAGAATTCAGTACTGAGAAATTCATAAATGCATCGAAAACCTGAAAATTTGTTATGAATTATTGTTTTTTAAATGGTACATCTTGTATTCAATTTTTCTTATCGGTAAAGCTCTTTCTTCTGATTCCAAATATATATAATTTATTGAGGTTTATTTCGGCAGCGTTTGGAAAATTTAGGTTCTTTCGTCTTAATCTAATGCAGCTTTGTAAGGCCATTCGAGAATGATATGATTTCTTTGTATCGAAGTTCTATTCTATGACCTCCTGATAGTCCCTACTTAACCTCCTTGGGAATATTCGAAATATAAAGTGTATAGAGCTCCTCCGCAAAATATTAAAAAGAATAATTTCAGAATAGAGGAAAAAATAATTGAAAATCTCAATATATTCCATAAATGGTAAGGAAAATCCTTCAAAAACAAATTAAAAGATATCGACTGTGTGTAGACGTATATAAGGGTCTTTGAACACTTAATTCAACTTTTAGTAAACATATAAATAAAAAATATCAGTTGTTTTTTCATCTACGGTTCCTTTGATATAAAGAAATCGCATCGTTATCGTGTAGCATTCCAGATCTGCTTCAGGTTTAGAAGAAATTATCTATATTTTTCAAAAACTGCCGGAACTAACCTCAATAAAGTATATATATCTTCCTGAGTCCCGACATCATATCAAAGGTGATAAAAAGATTGCATTTGGAAAATTTTGTTCATTAAACACTGCAAACGTCATAAAAAATTTTGGAAAAATTAATCTCAAAGAAAAGTACAAAAAAAAGTATGTCCAATGCGATGACCATCATCATAAATGAATCGTAAATGAAAGTTGCTAAAGCCATTATTTTTGACTGTCAAGCTTGAGAATAGGGTACATTTTTCACAATAAAATTTGGTTTCGAATTTACACCCTGGATTTTCACATTTCACAGCATTTTTCAATTCACCATCATGAACACAAATTTCATAATCAAATAACAACACACTGCAACATAGCAGTGAAACAGCTGCAAATCCAAGACGTTCATTCATTCATCCAAAACGTTGGATCGAAGGATTTACTGCCGTATATTCATTAGTAATAGATAAATAAAAAAATCCCGATGATTAAAATTCAGGGGGTAACATTTAAAAAACAATAGTTCAGAAGGAATTTTCAGGTTTCTGATGCCTGTATGAATTCCTTAGTACCATTGAGTATTAATATAATTATATTTATACTCAATGTTAGTATTGAATTCTGAATGCCCATAAGAAATACTTCAAATTTATGCCCATTCTCACGTTTTTGTTCGACCGATATTAATTAATATAGCTATTGAGTAAAATATAAACAAATGTGCAGCACAATATTTTTCAGCCATTAGAATCCATCTCCTCCTCTGGAACCACATGGAAACAAAAAAAAACACAAATCACCACAACTTAACACAATTCCGAACACCAAAAAAAAATTTCAAAAATCAAAAATTCCCCCCCCCCAACACACACACACCAACACCTCCTTAATCCACCCCCTGGAGAAGGTCCACCAGGACCTGGCGCCCGACGGTACAATCTCCCAAAACCTGCAGGTCCCTCCGCCCGAAACCCACGCAAATTCGCAAGGCAACAGTTCGCAAATGACTGACGGCTCTCTGCTCCAGCTATCCAAGCAACGACGCCGCTCCCTATCTCTCGTTTTTGCACACATCGCGATCTCGCTCCAGGATACAGGGTGTACCACTTAAAATACAAAGTTCACATGGAATTTTTCAGGTAAACGATGCCTTCATGCAATTCTTAGTACTGAATTCTGAATGTCCATAAAAAATACTGCAAATTTGCTCATCTGAATTTTTCTGTACGACCCATATTAAAGGAGATATAAACAATCACCCTGTACAGGGTATCCCAAATTGCTTGATTATGTTTATTTCAGGTACTTCTGGACTAGATAGGTGAAAACTTCGTAAGATGTCCTGGACTCGATTTTCGTGAAAACAGTATTAGTGAAAACAGCTTCACGATATCTAAATTTTTTTGTTGTTAATTTCGATTTCGAAAATGTGCCATAACTGTCTCATTTATGAAAATATCTGAAAACGATTAAAACATTCTAGGAGTGCTTTTTCACAGGAAATAAGAAACTATATCAAATTTTTTTCCTCGTGGAAAAAAATTTATATTGAATAAGAACGCATTTTTTTTCATTTTATTTCATGAAAGAAAATTTAGAGATAAAAAAAAATTAAATGATGTCTTATTCCCCAGTGAAAAAAGTGCTTGTTGAAAGTTTTCATCTTTTTCAGATATTTCCGAAAATGAAAAAGTTATGGAACATCTTCTAAACAGAAAAAATTTCAAAATTTTGTTTTATCTTCAAAACAAATTAAGATATCGTGGAACGGTTTTCACTACGTGGTGTTTTCACGGAAATCGAGCCCAGGACTCCTCTCATCGTTTTTACCTATCTAGTCTAGAAGTACCAGAAACAGCCAAAATCACGCAATTGAGATACCCTGTACAGGGTGATTCATAGCTATTATGACATAGGCTAAAGGCAGATTTTTCGGACCAAAATATGGCGATAGGAACAATTACTCCTCAATAAAATATTGCAGTGGAAAAAGATAGAGGGCGTCAAAGATTTTTTTTTCGTTTTTTTTCTAATAATTTCACTGCAAATTTTTCCATTCGTTTTTAAGAAAAACATAATTGAACACTTCAGAGCATCAAAAGGGGACTTGAAGCAACGATTCATTTATTTCATTCATTTATTTCGAAGATGAACCATAAATACAACAAGTAACATAAAAAGAATAAACTTAAATTAAATGTTCTACGTGGCCTCCTCCGACTTCTATGCCTTTTCTAATTCTTTTAATAAAGGACTCTCGAACTTCGAAGAAAATATTATTCTGTCCCCGTAAAAATTATTAGCAGTGAAATTATTAGCAAAAAAAATGAAGAAAAATCAACTTCAACGCCCTCTATCTTTTTCCACAGCAATATTTTACTGAGG